>CAMRHE010001171.1:0-191032 GCA_947044405.1 Leptodactylus fallax | reverse complement strand
TAGGATGTAGTATTATAGTAGTTATATTCTTGTACATAGGGAGCAGTATTATAGTAGTTATATTCTTGTACATAGGGAGCAGTATTATAGTAGTTATATTCTTGTACATAGGAGCAGTATTATAGTAGTTATATTCTTGTATATAGGGGGCAGTATTATAGTAGTTATATTCTTGTACATAGGAGCAGTATTATAGTAGTTATATTCTTGTACATAGGAGTAGTATTATAGTAGTTATATTCTTGTACATAGGGGGCAGTATTATAGTAGTTATATTCTTGTACATAGGAGCAGTATTATAGTAGTTATATTCTTGTACATAGGAGCAGTATTATAGTACTTATATTCTTGTACATAGGAGGTAGTATTATAGTAGTTATATTCTTGTACATAGGGAGCAGTATTATAGTAGTTATATTCTTGTACATAGGAGCAGTATTATAGTAGTTATATTCTTGTACATAGCAGCAGTATTATAGTAGTTATATTCTTGTATATAGGGGGCAGTATTATAGTAGTTATATTCTTGTACATAGGAGTAGTATTATAGTAGTTATATTCTTGTACATAGGGGGCAGTATTATAGTAGTTATATTCTTGTACATAGGAGCAGTATTATAGTAGTTATATTCTTGTACATAGGAGCAGTATTATAGTACTTATATTCTTGTACATAGGAGGTAGTATTATAGTAGTTATATTCTTGTACATAGGGAGCAGTATTATAGTAGTTATATTCTTGTACATAGGAGCAGTATTATAGTAGTTATATTCTTGTACATAGGAGCAGTATTATAGTAGTTATATTCTTGTACATAGCAGCAGTATTATAGTAGTTATATTCTTGTATATAGGGGGCAGTATTATAGTAGTTATATTCTTGTACATAGGAGCAGTATTATAGTAGTTATATTCTTGTACATAGGAGCAGTATTATAGTAGTTATATTCTTGTACATAGGGGGCAGTATTATAGTAGTTATATTCTTGTACATAGGAGCAGTATTATAGTACTTATATTCTTGTACATAGGAGGTAGTATTATAGTAGTTATATTCTTGTACATAGGAGCAGTATTATAGTAGTTATATTCTTGTACATAGGAGTAGTATTATAGTAGTTATATTCTTGTACATAGGGGGTAGTATTATAGTAGTTATATTCTTGTACATAGGGGGCAGTATTATAGTAGTTATATTCTTGTACATAGGAGCAGTATTATAGTAGTTATATTCTTGTACATAGGAGGTAGTATTATAGTAGTTATATTCTTGTACATAGGGGCAGTATTATAGTAGTTATATTCTTGTACATAGGAGCAGTATTATAGTAGTTATATTCTTGTACATAGGAGCAGTATTATAGTAGTTATATTCTAGTACATAGGAGCAGTATTATAGTAGTTATATTCTTGTACATAGGGGGCAGTATTATAGTAGTTATATTCTTGTACATAGGAGCAGTATTATAGTAGTTATATTCTTGTACATAGGAGTAGTATTATAGTAGTTATATTCTTGTACATGGGAGGTAGTATTATAGTAGTTATATTCTTGTACATAGGGGGAAGTATTATAGTAGTTATATTCTTGTACATAGGAGCAGTATTATGGTAGTTATATTCTTGTACATAGGGGGCAGTATTATAGTAGTTATATTCTTGTACATAGGGGTTAGTATTATAGTAGTTATATTCTTGTACATAGGAGCAGTATTATAGTAGTTATATTCTTGTACATAGGGGGCAGTATTATAGTAGTTATATTCTTGTACATAGGAGTAGTATTATAGTAGTTATATTCTTGTACATAGGGGCAGTATAATAGTAGTTATATTCTTGTACATAGGAGCAGTATTATAGTAGTTATATTCTTGTACATAGGAGCAGTATAATAGTAGTTATATTCTTGTACATAGGAGGCAATTTTTATTAAAGTAAAAACAAACAAATACAATTAAACAAAAATTCTTCCAGTAATTTCAGACATTTTGTATGTACAAAGAAGGATCAAACAAGAAAATACTTAAAGAAAAAAAATCAACTTATAGAGTCCACACCTGTTGGAGAAGAAAATTTAAAGAACACACAGTAAAACTAAAAAGATCAAACTTAAACTATATCCACTTCCCTCCATCACAGATCAGAGTCAGAGCTATCCTGGTGACCTGCTGTTTCCATGTCCGATTCGGACTGTACCTCAGCTCGGTGGGGTCTCCTTTTAGTAGGAGGATCGCCCTCTGGTTCCTCATCATATTCTGCCATCATTTGTTGGATCTTCCTGTCTAGTCCCTCTTCTCCGTCTGACTCTGATAGGATATAGAACCTATTTGCCGTTGCTGTGACATTACCCGTGCTACCTATTCTTATCCTAGTTGGTTTTTTGACAGTGGTCCACTCACCCTCAGGCTTACGGCTGGATCTATCTTTCTTCCTTCTCTTAGTACTGGTGGGTGTTGGGGCAGGAGAAGAGATGGCCACTGAGGGTTGTACAACCTGGTCAACAACCTCCATGGTCGCCTCAAGGGGTCCTGACTGGGCTTGGCCCTGGGTGGTATCACCTGTATCTGTTTGGGGCTCTGACTCAGTGACTACTGACCCTGACAACAGCGCCTCCTCCTCCTCCTGTATGTCATCAGCCGCTGCCAGCAAGTCCTCATCAGGGATATCCCTATGGATGTTGTGCCAAGCATCAGGACAGTCCCTGTGGGGGTGACCCATCTTACCACACAGATTACACCTGATGTTTTGGCAGGTAGCGCTCACGTGGCCCATTTCATTACACAAGTTGCACTTTACCATGGTGCACACACTCGCTATATGACCGGACTTCCCACACCTAAAGCATCTGCGCGGCTGACCCGCATAGAAGCAGACGCCTTTCTCTCGGCCAATGAAAAAGGAGTTGGGCAGATGTTGGGTTATGTTGTTCTGACGCAATTTAACCAGGACCTTCCACCCACCAGTCCAGATCCCGTCTTCGTCCCTATTCTTAGTCAGATCGGACATGAGGTCGCAGTGTCTCCTGAGCCAGATGACAATGTCCTGAGGGGGAACGGCTTCATTCCAGAATACAATGGTGACACTTGCTGTATCTGGCCTAGAGATGGGGATGAAGCTGAACTTATTCCAACCCTCAGTATCTCTAAACCTGGTGACATTAGCCCAGAAACGGTCCAGATCAGACATCAGCTTAAAGCTGACATCATACCCCTGGCGGTCAGGAAGGTTTATCACTGCCAGGATGTCAGTCGGCAGGAAGCCCATCTGGGTACATAGGAGCCCTCTGACCACAAACCTTCTATCAGGCAGATCTTCCTTGGCACCTCTGTGCCTAAACCTGACTACATTCCTCCTCTTGAAAGCCTGGCCTGTATAGTTCGTGCCTGATGTAAAAGATGGAGCACCGCAGCTCCAGGCATTCCCCGAGGAGGTATGGCCAGATCCGCCATCTTGGCGTGTGTGTGGGCGCTGTGTGGGCTGCTGAGCACCTGCACTACGAGGTTCTGCTACTACATTAGTATCTAGAGGGGGAAAGTCCTGTACATTGGACTGTGCTGTGTCCGCCCCACCATCAACATCTATGTCTGCAATATCAGCAGACTCCAGAGACTGGACTGTAGAGGGGTCTAATGTCATAGATGGTGAAGGATCCCCCCCCAGAAAGAGAAACACTTTCCCCTGCTGCACCATTATTATATACAGGATTATCTATAATATCAGACATATTAGATGGATAGTCAGTGGCAGCAGAGTCCTGCACAGCAGAGTCCACAATGTTATTATAGTCACTATTGGTGACTTGCACAGCAGAGTCCAGACTGTCCCACACACTCACAACCTGAGACCCCAAATGTGCTGCTACCCCAGTACCTTCAGGTAACAGTGCACAGTCCTGCTGAGATGACCTGCCTCCTGGGACTTGTGGTGTCTGCACAGCTGCTACTTCAGGCAGGGGTCCATGATCTTGCTCTAAAGTACTTCTTGCTGGGACTTGTGGTGCCTTGCCAGGAACTGCTGCAGGTCTTTGCTGTGGCTTGGCATTAGCTGCTCATTCCCCATACAAAGTCCCTTCCTTAAAAGGGAAACTTGCAGGCTGCAGAATAGGCTTTGCATGGGACTGCTGGCCGCCATCTTGAGAGGGTTCAGACCTAGAGCGAGATGATGGTGACTTCTGGTATTCCTCGAATCGCTGCTGGTTTCTGTAGGATTCTCCCACCGGTCCCATTTGCTCCAGTACAGTCTCGGTCTCCCCTACGTTATCGGCGAGCTCTTTCGCCAGTGCGCTCAGCTTCTTGTCCACTCCTTCCTCTAACCAAGGTTTAGCAGCCCTTATTTTATAGGCGCAGTCAATCTGTCGCTGAAGATATATTTTACCCGCCTTTAATGTCTCCAGTCTCTTAACCAGTGCTGGGATCTCGTCTGCCAGGCGCAGTTCAGGTGCACGCTCCGCCATTGTAACACTCTGTGCATTGTTGGGGAGTTTTGCAGGCTGGTTACTCACAGTATGGCTTCTGGTCGGTGTAGTCTGTGACTTCTGGCCTGCTGCGGCTGTTGTCACTGCCATGGGGCCACAATCTCCAGGTTGGGGACTATGTCTCAGTTTGTTCCCAGTGACCGCACTACTGGTACCATGAAGCCTCCCTGCTGGTCTCTCTTTGGTCTCATCCACAGCATTCACTACAGTTTCGCAGTTTCCACTGCCAGATCTTGTCCGCTCAGACCGTACCAGTACAGGCCGCTGCATGTTCTCCTGCATGGTCTGTCTCTCCAGGGACGTTCTCCTCTGTCTGCAGGAGGGTGGGAGTGGACGGGACACCTGTAACCTGTAATGGCGTCTGCACAGGCTGCACGGCTTGCTTCTTCTTACAATCAGGTATTCTGTCTGGATGCTGCACAATTACTTTGGTAGGTTGTTGCACCGTACCTCTGCTTGCTTCTGCTACTGCTTTCTTTGCAATAACTTTCTTCCCATCTTGACTTGCACTGGGACTGCTGACACACTGGACATTACTTCCAATCCTGGAAACTTTGGGATTTTCATCCACTTTCTCAGTTGTCTGGGAATTGTTTCCCAGAGTAGGCCTTGGAGCCTGGGCCTTGCTAGGGGAGCTGCCCCACCCAGGGTGTCCCCGCCCTGGGCTTTCTCCAGACATCAGGAGACTCAGGAGAGCTACAGAAACACAACCTCACAGCTAGGAGGCAGTATTATAGTAGTTATATTCTTATACATAGGAGCAGTATTATAGTAGTTATATTCTTGTACATAGGAGGTAGTATTATAGTAGTTATATTCTTGTACATAGGGGGCAGTATTATAGTAGTTATATTCTTGTACATAGGGGGCAGTATTATAGTAGTTATATTCTTGTACATAGGAGTAGTATTATAGTAGTTATATTCTTGTACATAGGAGCAGTATTATAGTAGTTATATTCTTGTACATAGGAGCAGTATTATAGTAGTTATATTCTTGTACATAGGAGGTAGTATTATAGTAGTTATATTCTTGTACATAGGAGCAGTATTATAGTAGTTATATTCTTGTACATAGGTGCAGTATTATAGTAGTTATATTCTTGTACATAGGCGGTAGTATTATAGTAGTTATATTCTTGTACATAGGAGTAGTATTATAGTAGTTATATTCTTGTACATAGGAGCAGTATTATAGTAGTTATATTCTTGTACATAGGAGCAGTATTATAGTAGTTATATTCTTGTACATAGGAGCAGTATTATAGTAGTTATATTCTTGTACATAGGAGGTAGTATTATAGTAGTTATATTCTTGTACATAGGGGGCAGTATTATAGTAGTTATATTCTTGTACATAGGGGGCAGTATTATAGTAGTTATATTCTTGTACATAGGAGTAGTATTATAGTAGTTATATTCTTGTACATAGGAGCAGTATTATAGTAGTTATATTCTTGTACATAGGAGCAGTATTATAGTAGTTATATTCTTGTACATAGGAGCAGTATTATAGTAGTTATATTCTTGTACATAGGAGCAGTATTATAGTAGTTATATTCTTGTACATAGGAGCAGTATTATAGTAGTTATATTCTTGTACATAGGAGGTAGTATTATAGTAGTTATATTCTTGTACATAGGAGCAGTATTATAGTAGTTATATTCTTGTACATAGGTGCAGTATTATAGTAGTTATATTCTTGTACATAGGGGGCAGTATTATAGTAGTTATATTCTTGTACATAGGAGTAGTATTATAGTAGTTATATTCTTGTACATAGGGGGCAGTATTATAGTAGTTATATTCTTGTACATAGGAGTAGTATTATAGTAGTTATATTCTTGTACATAGGAGCAGTATTATAGTAGTTATATTCTTGTACATAGGAGCAGTATTATAGTAGTTATATTCTTGTACATAGGAGCAGTATTATAGTAGTTATATTCTTGTACATAGGGCAGTATTATAGTAGTTATATTCTTGTACATAGGAGCAGTATTATAGTAGTTATATTCTTGTACATAGGTGCAGTATTATAGTAGTTATATTCTTGTACATAGGAGCAGTATTATAGTAGTTATATTCTTGTACATAGGAGCGGTATTATAGTAGTTATATTCTTGTACATAGGGGCAGTATTATAGTAGTTATATTCTTGTACATAGGAGCAGTATTACAGTAGTTATATTCTTGTACATAGGGGGCGGTATTATAGTAGTTATATTCTTGTACATAGGGGGCGGTATTATAGTAGTTATATTCTTGTACATAGGAGTAGTATTATAGTAGTTATATTCTTGTACATAGGAGCAGTATTACAGTAGTTATATTCTTGTACATAGGGGCAGTATTATATTAGTTATAGTCTTGTACATAGGGCCATATTGTAGTAGTTTTATTTTTGTACATATCGTCAATGATAAATCTTTTTATGTATTGTGTTTCTTAGATTTGATTATTCTATCAATGTTTTTAATATAAATAGAGATTGAAGTTTCTCTTTAAGTGATTTCTCAGTAATTTTATGGGTATTTGGGGTGATATATAAAGATACCCTCCTTATGTTATCTGATTCCAGGGATGAGCCCGCAGCGTCCAGACCTTACAATCTCTCATCTCTGTTTTATTGATTTTGATTTTCTGTATCATTATTTCCCGGGTTTAATGTCTCTGTTGTATTGTTTGGCGCTGCATTCGGCGTCTTTTCTCTTCGAGGCCTCACGTAAGCCTGACCTTTCCTTTCTTAGACTTCTCTCAATTCAGGCTTTTTCTATACACTCCTCCAGATCTGCTTGTTCCGGTGTATGGAGTGGAATTTGTTTTGTTGTAAATGTTCTGGGCAAGAAGATGTTGTAGGAAGATAGAGCCTGACCTTAGAATCAATTGATTCCCCGATCCTACTGTGCATTATGGGCCATGAATAACTTGCAGCCTTGGAGGAAGATTGACCCGACGCTTTATCACTGTGTATGTGATGAAGATCTGAACATTTATACTGTTCTTATCAATTTCTCATATGAAGAAAATATTTTTGTTTACATGCTCACCACAGAACAGAGTATTTCAGAAGTGGGGTGAGTGACTTGATGCAAAATCTGTAAAAGTGTCTCCACCTACCACGCAGTATTTTCCACTGTAGCAGAGTGTACTTCGTACAGACCAAGCACAGACCGAGCATTACAAAGTGGTAGTAGCAGAGCTTCTCAGCAGCACAAGAAGACTTAAGGAGGCAATATATGTGACTTAGCAGATTCATGATATGGGCAAGCGTAACAGTGTCCCCACATATTCTGTGGCATTTATCATACCAGTGTCTTCTTATGTAGTAAAGTGGCCTTCAGACAGATCAAGCACAGACCGAGCCTTACAAAATAGCAGTAGCAGGAATTCTCAGCAGCACAGAGGACTTGAGGATTGGAGTGTGCTGATCTTGTGGTGTGATTTTGTGACAATGTTAGCCCTAGCAGCACAGAGTATATCAGGAAATGGGTGCGCTGAGTGTGACGTGTCTACTCCTATGATGTCATCAGTGAGGACAGGTCTACAACACCAAGGACTATTAAAAAAACAACAACAACACCAAATTCAGGGTCCCAGTTTGTTTTTCTGGACCCATGATGCATCTGGGCCACATGTAAACATCCACCAACCTGGCACATGTCTTTCCTGGGCTCTAAGAGCTCTCGAATGCTGCTTCTATATTCACACAGTGCACAGTTGACCCCTAGAGTGATAGCCTGCAGTGTAAATCATGGGGTCTGCACTTACCCAGCAGGTGGAGTTGCCCTTTAATTCTGGCAAATAAACAGTGAAACATTTTTCATGCACTCTTTACTCCAATGGAACTAAAACCTGCCGATAAACATAAAAAAAAACTGGCACCATGCGGCGTTCAGTATAGGCTGTGCTTCAGTTATCGAGCACAGACAGGGAGCGCCGGCCGGTGCTGTAATGCATTTTGTTTAAGCTCCTCTTCTCCCTCCTCTGATTTATGCAAATCCCCCCGTACTCGGCAGAATCCCAGATTTGAAAATAAATTGGCGACTTCACCTTCTCTGTGTATATATATATATATATCTATATATATTGTTAGCTTTATATATTTATTTTTTATTACGCCATCAAATTGACTTGCGAGGTGGCTCGGTCTGCGTAGGATGAGGGCTTACAGGGGGTTTTAATCTCAGTTCTGCGAGTTGCCGGCCAGAAACCTTAATCCCATGAGCTTTATCATGCTGGTGCTGACTTTAAGTCCATGTGGATGGAACCCAAAGACAAAGTTTCCTTATGAGAAGATGGGAAACGATTTAAAGGGGAACAGTTATGAAGACATGAGTATAAAGTGTGACAATTAGAGCAATTAAATCAATCAGAATTAGAAATTCTGCCCCTGCCATCGGCATGGTGATCTATTGGACCAGTCCATGTTTCTTCTCTGCTCAGTGATACCATTTTTGCCCTTTTGCCCCCTGTAGTCTTGTCTCTCCATTTTCTGTAGACAGTAATGGTGCTCATACATGTCGTCTGCAGTTATAGTCCATCCATTGTAAGTTATTTCTGTCCACAGGATCACCTGTTGCTGCATGTTTTACCTCGATAGCGCCATTCTGGGGCTCAGTGGGGCTATCGGCAGCTTAGGTCAGTGTTGGTTTAAGTTTCCTAGTCTGGACGAGTGGAAGACACATCCTTTCTCAAAAGACATCATGGGTTTAAGGAACATGGTAGCTCTGGGGAACAACATGGTCTTTAGGAACATCATAATCTGGAGGAACACAGTACTCTTGAGGAACATTGAAGTTTTAAGAAACATCATGGATTCAAAGACTTTGTGTCCTTGAGAAACACCATGGTCTTGAGGACCATCCTGGTCTTGAGGAACACTATGGTCTTAAGGAATGACATAGCCTTTTGAAACATCGTGGTTCTTTGGACCATGAGGATCATCATTGTAGCCTTGAAGAACAATGTGGTCTTGTGCTGGTTCCTGGTTCTGAGGAACATTGCAGCCTTGAAGAACATTACTGTCTTGTAGAACATCACGGTGGTGAAAAATTTTGTGGTGTAGAGGAAGATTCTGGTGTTGAGGAACATTATTGTCTGAGGTGAACATAATGGCCTTTTGGACTACAAACATTATGGTCTCTATGTAGTCTTAAAGAATATCATTCATGGTCTGTAGGAACATTATGGTCTAGTCATTGGTGATTGGCTTGAAGAACATTCAGGTTTTGGGGAAGATAATGGCATTAAGAAGCTTCGTGGTCTTCAGGAGCAGCATATTCTTGAGAAATATAGTCTTGAAGTCTTGATGAAGGTCAGAACTGTATTCAAAACTAACAACATTTGACGGTTTTTGTAATTCCTTGGAGACCGTCATCATGGTGACAGCCAGATCCAAGTAAAGATGGTCACAAATATTCCTGACTGCAGTAAGCAGACTGATAGAGGACTCCGCCAGCACCAGCTAATTCATGTTTTCTCATGACCTGCTATAAATGTATTCAAAGATCCGCATCGGCAGATTTTTACACATATATTAGCCTAACGAATCCTCCGGGGCCTGTACGCATCACTTGGCCGAGTACCAGTTGGATTATTAGATTTTCCTATTAAAGTGGAGCTTTGTACTCAACAAACAAGCTAAACACTGGTATACAGCTCAGGATGTGATAACACCGGACTGGACCTAGACATATCACCAAACATATGAAACGTAGACAGTATTTCAGGAAAGAAGTTTTATTTTTGCAGTAATTTAAAAATGTCTATCTGGTATCTATCTATCTATCTACCTATCTATCTATCTATCTATCTATCTATCTATCTGTCTATCTAATATCTATCTAATATCTATTTATCTATCTCATATCTATCTATCTGTCTCATATCTATCTCATATCTATCTATCTATCTATCTATCTATCTGTCTATCTAATATCTATCTATCTATCTATCTCATATCTATCTATCTCATATCTATCTCATATCTATCTATCTATCTATCTATCTATCTATCTATCTCATATCTATCTATCTATCTCATATCTATCTATCTACCTATCTATCTGTCTATCTATCTATCTCATATCTATCTCATATCTATCTATCTATATCATATCTATCTCATATCTATCTATCTATCTATCTCATATCTATCTATCTACCTATCTATCTGTCTATCTAATATCTATCTATCTATCTCATATCTATCTATCTGTCTCATATCTATCTCATATCTATCTCATATCTATCTATCTCATATCTATCTTTATCTATCTGTCTGTCTATCTCATATCTATCTATCTATCTCATATCTATCTATCTCATATCTATCTATCTATCTCATATCTATCTATCTCATATCTATCTATCTATCTATCTATCTATCTATCTCATATCTATCTATCCCATATCTATCTATCTATCTATCTATCTATCTATCTCATATCTATCTATCTCATATCTATCTATCTATCTATCTATCTCATATCTATCTATCTATCTCATATCTATCTATCTATCTCATATCTATCTATCTCATATCTATCTATCTATCTCATATCTATCTATCTCATATCTATCTATCTATCTATCTATCTCATATCTATCTATCCCATATCTATCTATCTATCTATCTATCTATCTCATATCTATCTATCTCATATCTATCTATCTATCTATCTATCTATCTCATATCTATCTATCTATCTATCTATCTCATATCTATCTATCCCATATCTATCTATCTATCTATCTATCTCATATCTATCTATCTCATATCTATCTATCTATCTATCCATCTCATATCTATCTATCTATCTATCTATCTATCTATCTATCCCATATCTATCTATCTCATATCTATCTATCTCATATCTATCTATCTATCTATCTATCTATCTATCTATCTATCTCATATCTATCTATCTATCTATCTATCTATCTATCTATCTATCTATCCATCTCATATCTATCTTTATCTATCTTTATCTGTCTATCTAGCTATCTATCATCTCTCTATCTGCCTCCTATTTATCTATCTAGATATTTTTCTGTAGGATTCTGATTCTATCAGCCGAGTGTAGCAGTAATACACACGCACACACCATCCACACTTATCTTGTATAATTGCTGTATACTGTATTATGTCCCACTGGGGTCTATTAGCCCAACTGGAGACTGTAAACACCCGTGTAGGCTGCTCCTGTGTTTGCTGAGATTACTCCACATTTCCCTCATAAAATCAATATGAAACACAAGAATCCTCCAGTAAGGTTGTTTTTCTCCTTTATTATAACTTGTCGCAGTTCAGAGATGTAACATCTGATCCTTTATATGTGACATAAGACGTGCGGTGATGAAAGCTTCGCCTGCAGGGACGCTGACAATGCAGAACCTCTTTGGAGACTAAGCTGTCAATCACCTCCTGACGACTCGATACCTTGGGGTTGTCATACAGCGCTGCCAACATCCAGTCCGCACATGCTCTTTACTTGCCAGGGCCTTTGCAGATAGTCAGTCGTAGCCTCTTCCTCCGCCTCGCGCCCCCTCACTGTCACAGAATTTAGTCAATCTGTCTCTCAGGCCACACGGCCTCATTCACTCAGATCATTGCGGTGACCCAGTGACAGGAAATGGAGCATCATGAGAGCTGTCATGGCTGACAGTAGTATGGTCAGATAGCTACTTCCTGTTCCAGAAATGGCAGGAGGTGGTTAAAGTAAAAGAAGCTGAGCCTGTAAAGTGTCAGATATTTTGTGTTACCAGATCAGTAAGAAGGGTTACTGTTCTATTCTGGCACCATACTATGTACCCCGCTGCGGTAATGGAACCCTTAGGGCTAGGGGTCAGTCCTGGTCCGTGCCATACTCTTTGCTGTTAGATGGGGATTGACACAAGGGTAATATAAAGAGGATGTAAGGGAAAAATAAATGCAAGGTCCTTCGGCTCCAAGTCATATTTGTCAATCCCCCTGGAAACGTCTGGGAAGCTCCAAAAAGAGGGACCTCCTGCACTCCTGGAAGAGAGGGCAAGTATTCTGGGCCTGGTGCAAAGCTCCATCATCTGCCAGGCTAGCAGTCATTTAATACATGACTTGGGCAGTTTCTGTGCTGGTCACCTCCTGGTAAGGGGCATGACCAGAACATAAAGTGCAAATGTCACAGAACAGGGTGTGTTGAGGTGCAAAAAGACATAGTCCCACCGATAAGGGCGTGTGGCCCCATCCATAGTGGGCATGGCATTGCAATTTTTCATGGCACACAGAGCACGCTGATCACTAAATATTGACAAGTATGGGATAACCACATGGAGCAGAAATGCTGCAGACCTGACAGGCAGAGCTGAGCAGGTAAAATCCACAGTGCATTACTGTAGCAGGAGAGATCTTACCAAACTCATCCGCATGTTGTGGAGATCTTCCATGTGGAAATTACCCTGCAATGCAGAATGGTAAATCCGCAGCATGTACATATCTATAGAGGATTTACTGCAAAATTTCCCAGCTGAAGAGAAAGACAAAATGTGCCATAAGATCTAATGTAAACTTATTATTGTGCATTGTTTCATGGCCAGCCTATGGAACCGCAGCAGAATCTGCTAATGTGGATTATAAATGATTGATTTTTTGCAGGAAAATTCGGTGTGATTTTTGCAGATTTGCTGTAGAAATAGGAAGCACTATATCTGACCTGTCTAGACTTGGTACGGTAGGTGGTAGAATGGAATGGTTAAAGTCGGTTCTCCTTGGTGCTGCTTCTGCATCGGTATCTTCACCACGTCCAGTGATTGTTAGTATTAGTCCTCATCGAACCAGGCGGCTTAGGGATATGGCTGCATTTAGGAGAGGTATGTTTAGTTACTACTTGGACCACAAACAAAGGCCGAGGCGGAGGTTGTGTTAGCCGAGACCCTGCCGGACCACACAGCTAAATTGCCCAGACCTTAGGCAGCGCCACCTACTGGATCCACAGCACATCAGGGAGAACCTACTTCTAACCACTCCATTCTAGCATCAACTGGCATGGAGCAACACAGGATATCCTGTATCTAAAGTGTCCTTGTAGGGTCCTGCATCTTAGGGGTCCTATCTGGTATCCCTCTGCTATCTAGCTCTATATGTGTGTAGCCCTATTTGGGGGGGGGGGGAGTATTATCCCTCCCGCAACAGACTCTGGCGCTGACCTGTGTGTATAATGGGACCTGAAGCCTTCGCTGAAGGGAAGAGTGAGAACATATATGAAATATATCAGTGCCTCCACCCAGGATAGAGCCTCTGTATTACAGGGAGGATCTCTTCCTGGGACTTACCCATGAAGTACAGTTAGTAGCCTTAACAAGGATCACTGTACTAATCTCACAGTCTGAAGAATACATACAGATACCACATAAGGTTATAACAGTAGCTTTATAAGAATCAACAGGGTAATAATACATACATAAAATATACTCAGAACACAGCAATACTACAACAACCAGCAAGTCCTCAACCGTCTTAGGTTATATACCCGGGTATATACAGTACAGACCAAAAGTTTGGACACACCTTCTCATTCCAAGAGTTTTCTGTATTTTCATGACTATAAAAATTGTAGATTCACACTGAAGGCATCAAAACTATGAATTAACACATGTGGAATTATATACTTAACAAAAAAGTGTGAAACAACTGAAAATATGTCTTATATTCTAGGTTCTTCAAAGTAGCCACCTTTTGCTTTGATTACTGCTTTGCACACTCTTGGCATTCTCTTGATGAGCTTCAAGAGGTAGTCACCTGAAATGGTTTTGACTTCACAGGTGTGCCCTGTCAGGTTTAATAAGTGGGATTTCTTGCCTTATAAATGGGGTTGGGAGCATCAGTTATGTTGTTCAGAAGTCAGGTGGATACACAGCTGATAGTCCTACTGAATGGAGTGTTAGAATTTGTATTATGGTAAGAAAAAAAGCAGCTAAGTAAAGAAAAAACAGTGGCCATCATTACTTTAAGAAATGAAGGTCAGTCAGTCCGAAAAATTGGGAAAACTTTGAAAGTGTCCCCAAGTGCAGTGGCCAAAACCATCAAGCGCTACAAAGAAACTGGCTCACATGAGGACCGCCCCAGGAAAGGAAGCCCAAGAGTCACCTCTGCTGCGGAGGATAAGTTCATCCGAGTCACCAGCCTCAGAAATCGCAGGTTAACAGCAGCTCAGATTAGAGACCAGGTCAATGCCACACAGAGTTCTAGCAGCAGACACATCTCTACAACAACTGTTAAGAGGAGACTGTGTGCAGCAGGCCTTCATGGTAAAATAGCTGCTAGGAAACCACTGCTAAGAACAGGCAACAAGCAGAAGAGACTTGTTTGGGCTAAAGAACACAAGGAATGGACATTAGACCTGTAGAAATCTGTGCTTTGGTCTGATGAGTCCAAATTTGAGATCTTTGGTTCCAACCACCGTGTCTTTGTGCAACGCAGAAAAGGTGAACGAATGGACTCTACATGCCTGGTTCCCACCGTGAAGCATGGAGGAGGAGGTGTGATGGTGTGGGGGTGCTTTGCTGGTGACACTGTTGGGGATTTATTCAAAATTGAAGGAATACTGAACCAGCATGGTTACCACAGTATCTTGGAGCGGCATGCTATTCCATCCGGTTTGCGTTTAGTTGGACCATCTTTAATTTTTCAACAGGACAATGACCCCAAACACACTTCCAGACTGTGTAAGGGCTATTTGACTAAGAAGGAGAGTGATGGGGTGCTACGCCAGATGACCTGGCCTCCACAGTCACCAGACCTGAACCCAATCGAGATGGTTTGGGGTGAGCTGGACCGCAGAGTGAAGGGAAAAGGGCCAACAAGTGCTAAGCATCTCTGGGAACTGCTTCAAGACTGTTGGAAGACCATTTCAGGTGACTACCTCTTGAAGCTCATCAAGAGAATGCCAAGAGTGTGCAAAGCAGTAATCAAAGCAAAAGGTGGCTACTTTGAAGAACCTAGAATATAAGACATATTTTCAGTTGTTTCACACTTTTTTGTTAAGTATATAATTCCACATGTGTTAATTCATAGTTTTGATGCCTTCAATGTGAATCTACAATTTTTATAGTCATGAAAATACAGAAAACTCTTGGAATGAGAAGGTGTGTCCAAACTTTTGGTCTGTACTGTATATATATATAGATATATAGCAAGAGTCCAGTGCACAATACCTCCAGGCAACAGAAGAGATGCAGGGGCCCCTGTGGATGACTGTGGATCCTCGGATTCTTCCAGGAGATGACAGACAGCCGATCAGGAGATGATGATGATGGTGAGATTCTTCACAGGCAGCAAACAGGGCGACGGTGACGGCAGTAGATGCAGGCCTGACTACCCTAACACTGAGTCCTTAACCTGCCAGCTAAACTACTAGTGCCCCCGGGCCTCTAACTAGCTAGTTGGCCTTCGGAAGCCTAACCTATCACTGCCCTGAACTATATATATATATTGATCCCTAACTACGGTTACTAGCTAGGTCCTGTGAGTATATAGGGGGTAACACATACCTAACTATATACTGTGAAGTAAAGAGGAACCAGTGGCTCTTAGACTCCCCCAGACATAACATGTCTGTCTCAGCAGCTCTGCTCACATCTCTCCCCCCAGCAGCTCTGCCTCACATGTGTCTGACTCACTGTATTTACAAAACAAAACTTGCACTAAATGCCTGGGGTCTCTGAAGCCAAACTGCAGGGGCAAAGAAGCCAGATACATTATATACTAGTAGAAATGGCAGTTCCCTACATGTGTTTTCTCCTAGGTTACTCTCACATGCCTTCAGCTCAGCTCACTGTATGCTTGGTGTGTATGCTGGGGGTTGGGGGATAGGGTTCCTGAATCTGTTGTGGACTCCTATGAATTCTGTCTTCATCTCAGGGTCCGCTGGCATTGATATGAGAGGCCGCTGACCCACGCACCATATGCTAATCACTGCAGCAGTGCCCGGCTAGAGGAGCGTGCGGCTATTCCAGCTCTCGGAGCTTACAGAAGGAATTGATTGTGTGTGCACGCCTGCTCTGCGATGTAATGGACCCGCTGGAGGGTTCACCCGAGGCCTGCTTCAGGGGAGAAAATAATTCCTCCTCTGCAGAGTAAACATTTTATGGGTACGAGAGACTAATCCCCTCAGCAGGACACATCCGTGCATCATCCATATTATCCCTGCCGCTACCACAGCACGCCTCGACCTCAGCTACCCTCACCAGCCCGGGGGGAGCCCTATACCTTTAAATCGGAATCCATATAGATAATAATAGACGTGTAATAAGACGCCGGAGCTTCACCTCCGATAAGAAGATCAAAACCTCAATAATTGTTTAATTCTTCCACCTGAGAGACCAACCTGTACTACATAGGGACAACAGACTCAAGGACATATTTGCAGTCCCCCCTCTCCTCTCCTTTCGACAACCACCAAACCTGAGGCGCATTATCGTCCGGAGTGCCCTGAAGGCCCCAACTGAAAATGGCGCCTCACCTTGCCTACATAAAAGGTGCAAGACCTGCAAGCACATCCACACCGCTGACAGTGTACCTATCCCACAGTCACAACAGGTGCACAGAATTAGGGGGACATTTTCCTGCAGGTCTTCCAATGTGGTGTACCTCATAATGTGTGTGCAATGTCCCACCACAGGCCTCTATGTGGGGGAAACAGGGCAGAGACTCAGTCAGCGCATGAACTCACACAGATCCACCATTAATAACAGCAGAACCGATCTCCCAGTGGCCGCACATTTCTCCGGAGAAAACCACTCTATTGAAGATTTGCAGGTTGTGGTTTTAATGGGACATTTTAAGACACAGGAGAAAAGAAAAGAATGGGAATACAAATTTATGCAAAAATTTCAAACTCTGCAATTTGGACTTAATATTCATGCCAGCTTCATGTCACACTATGTGTGACCTGTGAGGGACACAAATCACCTCCTGATAGCAAACAGATAACAGCGAGAATTACTGATCCCTCCGTCACGCACCACAAGTTTCCAGACTGTTTTTTTGACCTGTTGTAAATAACTTCTCTACTTAGATTGCAATTTTTTTTAAGGACTCTAAAATGCTTTGAAAACCATGTGTATAAAAATCTGTTAATTTTCAGTTCTTGTATCACACCATGTCATGTCTGATGAAGGGAGCGAGTACTCCTGAAAGCTTACTTATAAATATACTCAGTTAGCCTCTAAAAGGTATCGCCTGATTTCTTCACTCTTCCACTACTTTCAATGGCTAACACGGTACAACATTATACTACTGAGAGACCAGAGGAAGACTATTTAAAGGGCATCTCCAGGTAAAGCCACCTGGAATTGTATGGGAAGATTTATGTTGCCCTTAGCAACCAATGACAGAAACTGCATCATTTTGTATTCTGTTTGTGCAAAATGAAAGTTGCCCTGTGATTGGTTGCTATGGGAGACAGACAGAGCGATCTCCCCCATAATGACTTTCTGTATAATTTGATATAGGCTGGAATATGATTGACTGTTGCCTAACAGCAGCCTGTGTATGTAATGGGTGACAACGGCAGATCTCCACGATCACTCGGGTCACTTCCTGTCCCATGTAGATGGCATATGGCATACAGTAGTCCATTGCTTCCCCCATGGGGTTGCCCTCAGAGGCGAAGCGCCAAGTAATGAGGCTACTTTTTGTCACAAGCGACCAGTGTAATGTCATTAATAAGTTATAAGTAGAGCGCCAGTGTGTTCATGGTTGGTAACAGTCCCAAATTTGCTGAGATTCCAGCATATTTGGCCTGTCCCAGCCAGAAAAGGACAGGATTTTTTGAAGCACCACCCTGTACTGGGCATTCCTGGGTGGGCCAGTTGTGGTCCTGGGGGTGGGGAAGATATGGAAATTTTTGGGTGAAGCAAGGCCCCTATGGGTGAGGTCACACTCCCTTTTGGCCTCAACAAACCTCTTTTTGGACCTAGACGCACCCTGTTTTTTGGGACTTGACTAGCATATAAAGTGACCAAGTCACATATGGGAGCATTCTGCCAGGCCCGGGGGACTTGCTCACTGTTTTGGGAGTCCACGAGGTCATCCCTCTTTTTGGGAGCCTCCTGCACGTTCCAGGAGAGTTGTGAATTATGCCCTTACTACTGCTGGGGGTCGACTCCTGCTCCACTAATCCTACATAGAGATGAGTCAACCGATTTAGATCAAACTGGATTTGACCTAAATTTTCCAAAAGTTTGGTGTTTGTCTAAACATGAAACTTTGGGAATTCGCCACCGTGAACAAGAAGTGAAATGATTATACTCTGGGGTCGCTGCAGACCCCAGCGTATAATATTTGAGGAGTAAAGCCAAAATAGTTATATTCTCTGGCCTCTTCTGGGCCTCCTCGTGGTGTCTGCAGCTCTCTCTTGCTCCATTTCTTGTCCCTTGGGTGATGACATGCGCCTGGGGTCACCACTGAGGCTTGTGATTGGGCCTCAGCAGTCACATGGCGAAGTCCGAGCATCATGTTGTCACCCCCGGAGGCCAGAAATGGACTGAGTGAGAGCTCGTACATTTTTGGGTCTGAAGAAACCCCAGAGTATAAAAGTTTTACTTCTGATTTGCAGGTGAACTCCCAAAGTTATATGTTGGGACAAACACAAAACTATTGGAAAATCTGAGTCGAATCCAGAGGGACAACTCATCTGAACATGAGACGAAACGAATCTTCTGAGGTTCGCCCATCTCTAATCCTTCTTCAATGGCCTATCATAAATCCAGCCATTACTGTGTATTCCTAAATTACCAAGAACCACGATCAGAACTAATTCAGGAGGTGTTTTCAGCTTCTGGGTATAAGTTAGAACATTCACTGACAGCAAACGGAGATCTGGAAAATGTTTAGAGATTTCAAATTCAAGTTTTGCACTCTCTATTGACTTGGATAGCAGTAACACATTGGAGCAGGGTTGCTGTATGCAGGTTTTGTTTGCTTGTACACGGGAGGGGAGAGTGGCGGCTGGCTGTATGGCTTTGATAAGCCGGAGTACGCTACCGTCCCCAGGTAACAATGCAGATCATTAACCCCGCTATATTATTTACATCTTTCCTTGGGACGAATGTGACATGAAATAGTTTTCAGCGGTAAAGTAGGACAATAGCGTCTAATCAGGAAGATGCGGCGGAGGCTGGAGAATTTGCCATCAAGTTTTCTTATGACAAATGGGTGAGAAGAGAGATAACCTCCTCATCCGATGCACAATGAAATCTGCATATCTGCCGATCCGCAGCCACAAAACGCCTGTGTACCGGGGGCGCTCACTGAATGCACAGTCCTTACCCAATCTTCATTTATTCCCGTGTCTCAGGCATTTATCTAAATTGAGTTGGATATTTCATTGAAAGTGGAATGAATAAATATTTGGCTGGTTTATGTAGAGCCGTTCTCATTACAAGATTACCCGCATGGTCAATAGAGTACGGGATGATGTCATCTACAGGCGGCACAGTGACAACGACAGCGACAAACACTTAACTCTTCAACAGTCTAATAATGGGGAATAAAGTACACAAACTACAAATTCTTATTCTTGTACATAGGGGGCAGTATTATAGTAGTTATATTCTTGGGGGTCTTGTTACTTAGGAGCAGTATTATAGTAGTTATATTCTTGTACATAGGGGCAGGTATTATAGTAGTTATATTCTTGTACATAGGGGCAGTATTATAGTAGTTATATTCTTGTACATAGGAGCAGTATTATAGTAGTTATATTCTTGTACATAGTGAGCAGTATTATAGTAGTTATATTCTTGTACATAGGAGCTAGTATTATAGTAGTTATATTCTTGTACATAGGAGCAGTATTATAGTAGTTATATTCTTGTACATAGGAGCAGTATTATAGTAGTTATATTCTTGTACATAGGAGCAGTATTATAGTAGTTATATTCTTGTACATAGGAGGTAGTATTATAGTAGTTATATTCTTGTACATAGGAGGAGTATTATAGTAGTTATATTCTTGTACATAGGAGGTAGTATTATAGTAGTTATATTCTTGTACATAGGAGCAGTATTATAGTAGTTATATTCTTGTACATAGGAGCAGTATTATAGTAGTTATATTCTTGTACATAGGGGCAGTATTATAGTAGTTATATTCTTGTACATAGGAGCAGTATTATAGTAGTTATATTCTTGTACATAGGAGCAGTATTATAGTAGTTATATTCTTGTACATAGGAGCAGTATTATAGTAGTTATATTCTTGTACATAGGAGCAGTATTATAGTAGTTATATTCTTGTACATAGGAGGCAAAGAGTTAATCTTGTACGGGGAGTATTATAGTAGTTATATTCTTGTACATAGGAGCAGTATTATAGTAGTTGTATTCTTGTACATAGGTAGTATTATAGTAGTTATATTCTTGTACATAGGAGGTAGTATTATAGTAGTTATATTCTTGTACATAGGGGAAGTATTATAGTAGTTATATTCTTGTACATAGGAGGTAGTATTATAGTAGTTATATTCTTGTACATAGGAGCAGTATTATAGTAGTTATATTCTTGTACATAGGAGCAGTATTATAGTAGTTATATTCTTGTACATAGGAGCAGTATTATAGTAGTTATATTCTTGTACATAGGAGCAGTATTATAGTAGTTATATTCTTGTACATAGGAGCAGTATTATAGTAGTTATATTCTTGTACATAGGAGCAGTATTATAGTAGTTATATTCTTGTACATAGGAGGTAGTATTATAGTAGTTATATTCTTGTACATAGGGGAAGTATTATAGTAGTTATATTCTTGTACATAGGGGTATTATAGTAGTTATAGTCTGGAGCATAGGAGTATTATAGTAGTTATATTCTTGTACATAGGTAGTATTATAGTAGTTATATTCTTGTACATAGGAGGTAGTATTATAGTAGTTATATTCTTGTACATAGGGGAAGTATTATAGTAGTTATATTCTTGTACATAGGAGTTAGTATTATAGTAGTTATATTCTTGTACATAGGAGCAGTATTATAGTAGTTATATTCTTGTACATAGGAGGCAGTATTATAGTAGTTATATTCTTGTACATAGGGGTAGTATTATAGTAGTTATATTCTTGTACATAGGAGGCAGTATTATAGTAGTTATATTCTTGTACATAGGGGGTAGTATTATAGTAGTTATATTCTTGTACATAGGAGCAGTATTATAGTAGTTATATTCTTGTACATAGGGGTAGTATTATAGTAGTTATATTCTTGTACATAGGAGCAGTATTATAGTAGTTATATTCTTGTACATAGGAGCAGATTATAGTAGTTATATTCTTGTACATAGGAGGTAGTATTATAGTAGTTATATTCTTGTACATAGGAGGCAGTATTATAGTAGTTATATTCTTGTACATAGGAGGTAGTATTATAGTAGTTATATTCTTGTACATAGGGGAAGTATTATAGTAGTTATATTCTTGTACATAGGAGCAGTATTATAGTAGTTATATTCTTGTACATAGGTAGTATTATAGTAGTTATATTCTTGTACATAGGAGGGTAGTATTATAGTAGTTATATTCTTGTACATAGGGGCAGTATTATAGTAGTTATATTCTTGTACATAGGAGGTAGTATTATAGTAGTTATATTCTTGTACATAGGGGCAGTATTATAGTAGTTATATTCTTGTACATAGGAGGCAGTATTATAGTAGTTATATTCTTGTACATAGGGTGGCAGTATTATAGTAGTTATATTCTTGTACATAGGGGGTAGTATTATAGTAGTTATATTCTTGTACATAGGAGCAGTATTATAGTAGTTATATTCTTGTACATAGGAGTAGTATTATAGTAGTTATATTCTTGTACATAGGAGCAGTATTATAGTAGTTATATTCTTGTACATAGGAGTAGCAGTGTGGGGGGTGTCCGGGATTATAGTAGTTATATTCTTGTACATAGGGGGCAGTATTATAGTAGTTATATTCTTGTACATAGGGGGCAGTATTATAGTAGTTATATTCTTGTACATAGGAGGTAGTATTATAGTAGTTATATTCTTGTACATAGGGGGCAGTATTATAGTAGTTATATTCTTGTACATAGGAGCAGTATTATAGTAGTTATATTCTTGTACATAGGAGGCAGTATTATAGTAGTTATATTCTTGTACATAGGGGGCAGTATTATAGTAGTTATATTCTTGTACATAGGGGGCAGTATTATAGTAGTTATATTCTTGTACATAGGAGGTAGTATTATAGTAGTTATATTCTTGTACATAGGGGTAGTATTATAGTAGTTATATTCTTGTACATAGGAGCAGTATTATAGTAGTTATATTCTTGTACATAGGAGTAGTATTATAGTAGTTATATTCTTGTACATAGGGGGCAGTATTATAGTAGTTATATTCTTGTACATAGGAGTAGTATTATAGTAGTTATATTCTTGTACATAGGGGTACAGGTATTATAGTAGTTATATTCTTGTACATAGGAGGCAGTATTATAGTAGTTATATTCTTGTACATAGGAGCAGTATTATAGTAGTTATATTCTTGTACATAGGGGGCAGTATTATAGTAGTTATATTCTTGTACATAGGAGGTAGTATTATAGTAGTTATATTCTTGTACATAGGAGCAGTATTATAGTAGTTATATTCTTGTACATAGGAGGCAGTATTATAGTAGTTATATTCTTGTACATAGGAGCAGTATTATAGTAGTTATATTCTTGTACATAGGAGCTAGTATTATAGTAGTTATATTCTTGTACATAGGAGCAGTATTATAGTAGTTATATTCTTGTACATAGGAGGCAGTATTATAGTAGTTATATTCTTGTACATAGGAGCAGTATTATAGTAGTTATATTCTTGTACATAGGAGGGGGGGGCAGTATTATAGTAGTTATATTCTTGTACATAGGGGGGAAGTATTATAGTAGTTATATTCTTGTACATAGGAGCAGTATTATAGTAGTTATATTCTTGTACATAGGAGGTAGTATTGGGGGGATAGTATAGTATTTTTTTTTTTTAAAAAAGGAGTATTTTTTTTTCACCCCAAAAGCTTGGCTGCAAGTGTGGGGTTGTGAGAGTGTCCTGTAGTCTCTATGCTAACCAGCAATTTACACCAAGATATCTATCAGATAGTGTTCAACTCAACTGAGGAGGCGTAGATAAGATTCCAGATGCTTTAATCCAAGTAAATCTTGTAGAACCTCATACAGCAGTAGATGAAAAATGATGAAATACCAGGAGCTGAGCAGACATGTTGCTTACAAAGAAGTGAAACTAAACTGAGGGGGAGAGAGGAGGAGCTACAGCATCACAGCTAAGGATACAGAGAGAGAGAGGGGACAAACTACAAAGACACAGTATCACAGATATATGTCAGTGAATTAAACCAAGTCCTGGGACATGACACTCCCCGCCTGAAATCTTTAGATTTCACTGAAAACAAACATTAAATGTCCTGAGATGTCCATAAGGTCCTCTTCAAACCTGAAAAACAAAAAAGAAACATGCACAACAAACAATAATCAACAGTTAGTCCAAATAAACCAATCTTCAGGTCGGGAAGCCGCAATTTGCCAACACCTCCACCGACCCACACTGTAATCCACAAGAACACGGTTTTAGTTCATGGAAGGAAGCTCCCCGCCATGAGCTGTGAATGGTGTCCTTATCTTCTTTTATGTGACGTCTCCTCTTGGAAGAAGAAGCACCAGTTCATTAATTGGGCGGAAGAAAACTCGCGCTGAGCCTCCCTTGGTTACCTTGACCTCCACTTTCCGAGTCTTCCCATCATCACTAGGGACAACTTTAGTGATGAGACCCATAGGCCATTCATTCCGATGGACTTCTTTATCCCTTAGAAGGACGAGGTCACCCACCTGGAGATTAGGTTTTGAGGTCTGCCATTTGTGACGGCTCTGTAGCATGTGGAGGTACTCTGTTTTCCAGCGGTGCCAGAACACATTGGACAGGTGTTGAACTTGTTTCCATTGGCGTCTGTAAATGTCACTGTGATCTAAGGTACGTGGAGAGGTAGCAGCAGTACCAATTTTCTGAGTAAGAAGCATTGCTGGGGTTAAGATAATTGGAGATTCAGGGTCTGAAGATACTGGGACAAGTGGCCTTGCATTGATTATCGCAGACACTTCAGCAAGAAAGGTTATTAACGTCTCATGGGTAAGCAGTGTCGACTTGTGGTCCATCAACATAGAGTCAAGGATTCTGCGTGTGATCCCAATCATACGTTCCCAGGAACCTCCCATATGGGATGAATGTGGAGGGTTAAACGTCCAAGTGCACCCATTGTTGGATAAGAAGTTGTCTAACTGCAGTTCTTTGCAGGCTCCAACGAAGTTAGTGCCACAGTCAGACCTCAGTTGTTTCTCAGCAGGCAGTGGAGTGTTCCAGTCCATGTTCTCAGTGGTAAGCTGTCTTAGTAGTAGCTTGCCTTGAATGGTGATGGGAGCAATGAAACCAAGAGGATCATAAATGCTGTTCACAACAGATAAAACTCCTCGTTTGGTGAAAGGTTTGTCACAAGAAGACACTTGGAATGTGAATGTGTCTTGTTCAGTGTTCCATAGCAATCCTAGGCTGCGTTGCATAGGAGGAGTATCAGAACTGAGATCAAGATCCTTCAAGTTGATTGCATGATCATCAGAGGGAAATGCCTTCATTACCTCCATATTGTTGGAGATGATCTTGTGAAGTCTGAGGTTAGCTACAGACAGCATTTCCTGTGTTCTAGAGAGGAGATCAATCACTTCTTCACTTGCAGGTAAGGATTTAAGACCATCATCAACATAGAAATTCCTCTCAACAAACTGACGAGCATCAGAGCCATACTCTTTCTCACCTTCATGGGCGGTCCTTCTCAGTCCATAGATCGCTACTGCAGGAGATGGGCTATTGCCAAAGACATGTACCTTTATCCGGTAATCTATGACTTCATTGTTGACATCATTGTCCTTATGCCATAGGAACCTGAGATAGTTTCTGTCATCATCCTTAACAATGAAGCAATTAAACATCTGTTGGATGTCGGCCATCACTGCAACTGGTTCCTGTCTGAAACGGATTAAGACTCCTATGAGGCTGTTGTTTAGGTTAGGACCAGTGAGGAGCAGGTTGTTGAGAGAGACGCCTTCATACTGAGCACTAGAATCGAACACGACCCTGATTTGGTCAGGTTTGCGAGGGTGATACACACCAAATGATGGAAGGTACCAGCATTCTTCTCCTTCCTTTAGTGGAGGTGCAGGTTCTGCATGATCTCTCTCAAATACCTTCTGCATGAAACCTACAAAGTGTTCCTCCATCTCTGGTTTCCTCTTGAGGGTACGTTTTAAAGAGGAAAATCTAGAAACTGCTTGCTTCAGATTGTTTGGTAGTTTTGATCTCGGGGAGCGGAAAGGTAAGGGTGCTACCCAGCTGTTGGAATCATCTTGAATGAATTCCTTGTCCATAAGTTTGAGAAATTCTTTATCAGCTATAGCCGGTGCCAGCTTGTTGTCATCACTTGTTGTATTGAACACTGTTAATCCAAGGGTGTCGTCCCCAGGCAGGAAAGTATTCACGTTGTCTCGGTGATTATGCAGCCACTTACTGTTGCTTATCTTCTCTTTCACTTGGAAGTGATGTGGACATGGCTGAAAACAAGTGCTGCGACCATTTGGTAACATATGTGTCTTAAATGAAGAAATATTGGTGGACCTTTTCATCCTACCTATGCAGACGTTGCCAATGATTACCCATCCTAGATCGAGGCGCTGGGCAAATGGTGCATCATGTGGTCCATTAATTTGCTGGCGTATTTTGTGCAGTCTGAGAATGTCTCTACCTAGCAGAACTAGAATGTCTGCATTTTTGTCAAGGGATGGTATTTCACTGGCTATAGCCCTTAGATGAGGGTGCTGGAAAGCCGCCTCTGGTGTGGGTATCTCTTCTCTGTTTGATGGTATCTGGTTGCACTCAACAAGTGTGGGCAAAGGTATCTCCAAATTGCCCTTGAGAGAAGCTATTACGAGACCACTGGCCCTTCTTCCAGAAACCTCTGATATGCCACTACAAGTACCCAAGGTATACGGATAAGTATCACCCTTTAAGTTAAACAGATCAAAGAGTTCTGACCTTGCAAGTGAGTGGTTGCTCTGGTCGTCCAAGATGGCGTACACCCTCAGAGCCCTTTCTGGTTGGCCCTTGGGGTATATATTGACTAGGCATATCCTTGCACAGGACTTGTCACAAAGGTCTTCTCCGCAGACTTCTGTACATGAGGAAGATACTGTGGTAGTATTTGCTGCTTGATCTGTGTTCTCCCCGCCATGCTTAGTTGGGGAAGGGGAACCTCTAGGTGGTGTGGCACTAGGCTGGGCTGGATGAAGAGCTTGTACATGGTCCTCACTGCCACACTCTATACACTTAATAGCAATTTTACAGTCTCTAGCAACATGTTCAGTAGAGGAACAACATTTGAAACATATCCCTAGTTTCTTTAGAAGCTCTCTACGTTCCTGGATTGGTTTCCTCCTGAAGCCAATACACTTCTTGAGGGGATGAGGCTTCTTGTGAATAGGACACAGACGGTTAGGATTTTCTACCTTTTCGTCTTGGTTGCTGTTGCAACTGCTTTCTTCTGGTGCTGATGTAGGTATAGGAAGAATATCAGTCTTTTTCACCGAAACTGGGCCTCTGCGGTTTCTGTAGTTAGAATGTGAGCTGTCATACTTAATAGGAGGTTACCAGGAACACTGGGATCCCCATAGGAAAAGCTTGGGTCATTCTTGGATTCTGCAATGTTCTTGATAAACTCACAGAAGTAGGAAAATGGAGGAAAGGAGACTCTATTCTCAGTTTTGTATCTTGACCCAACTGTGGTCCACCTTTCTTGAATATTATATGGCAACTTGGTGACTATCGGGTTTACCCCACGAGCAGTGTCCAGGTAACTGAGGCCCGGTAGGAGAGTGTACGCCTTAGCCAGTAGGAGCTCCATGAGTAGGTCACTAAGTTCTTGAAATTTCTGATGATCCTTACCAGATATCTTTGGAAACCCTTGCAACCGTTTGAACAGAGCATTCTCTATTGCTTCAGGACTGCCATAGGTTTTCTCCAGTCTTTCCCAAGCAGCGGTAAGGCCTGCTATGGGGTTGTAAATGTGGACGGATCTGAGTCTTTTAGCACGTTCTGTGGACTGTGGGCCAAGCCACCGGATAAGCAAATCTAATTCTTCAGCTGCAGTAATGCCAAGGTCACTAATTGCAGTTTTGAAGGCACATTTCCAGCCTCTGTAGTTCTCAGGTTGGTCATCGAACCTTGTGAGTCCAGTCTTAGTAAGCTCACGGCGAACCATGTACCTTGCAAACTCTGACATGTCTGTTCTCTCTGACTTTAAATATTGAGTTGCTGGCTGAGTAGCGGTGATTACGTTGTTAGTGGGGTTCTGGTTAACAGAGGTAGGTAGTGTAGGGGCTGCGTAGGCATTCAGCCTAGGAGCTAGCTTAAAGTCCATAGGTTTAGCCACATATGGATGTGAGACTGGACGGTTGTTTGCAGTCTGGTGGTATGGTGTCACATTGGTGTTTACCTGAGTATCAGTATATTGCATTTGCTGAGGTGCAAGGCTTTGGGAATCCATGAAGGAAGAAGAAACTGGATGCTGGACAGGCAGGGCATTGTACTGACCTTGAATGCGGTGTGCTGCAGAAGATACTGTGCCCTGTTGCTCAGGAGAAATGTCGTCCCTGACAGGAACATTTGTGGCAAATAGGGATTCACTGCTTTGGCTTAGTACATAGTCTCTTGTGCGCTTGAGGGGATCCTCTGCTTCCACATCACACAAACTGGTGCTGTCGCTTTCACTTCCACTGATGGCCTGTTCTAAAATGCTTAACCTTGCCATGGCTGCAGCGTGCTCATTCTGTTTCTCTAGAGCCTCTAGTTCTGCCCTTTTTTGAGCTGCATTAGCTTCCATTGCTGCTGCATTAGCTTCCATTTCTGCTTTCTGTTGAGCTGCCTTAGTTTCCATCGCTGCTTTCTGTTGAGCTGCCTTAGCTTCCATCCCCCCCCCATTACCTCCCATCTCTGCTTTCTGTTGTGCAAAGGCTGCCTGTATCTTAGTAGCTTCCGCCTCTGCACGTGCTTTTATAAGTTGCTCACTGAGTGTGGAAGATTTTGAGGAACGTGACTTAGATGTACGCTTTGAACGCTTGGTAGACTCAGAAACGTGGGATGCCATTTCCTGCAGTTGCGCAATTCTTGCCTCTGTCCTTAACTTAGTTTCATGTACTAAGCTGTCTCGTTCTGAATTGAGATGCTGGAAGCTTTGCAATTCAACTAAGGAATCGTCTGTATGAAGTTTCCTCAATATGCTTTCATACTCCTCAGCTTTCATTTTATAATGTCCATGCATAGCACAAAGCTGTCGCAGAGCTCCCTCTAGTGGTGATACATGGTATGCAGGCAAGCACATGGCAGATATCTTAGTCTGTATTTTCTGCCACCATTTTGAGAGTTCACAGGAAAGTTCATGCTTTAAACCTTCTAGATTGTCTCTAACCTGTTTAATTGAGCGTCTAGCCTTCTCACTGGGCTGCAGACTGAGGTCCATGCTACCTTGTGCTTCAGGGTGCCCTTAATCCATGATGCAACACAAACAGGATAAATATAACTTTGCTGGAGTAAGATGGCTGCTTGATAGAATCTTCTATGCTGAGGGAGTCTGAGCTGCAGATGCAACTTACGCAATGCTGATTCCTTCTGGCTTCAGGTAACTTGCTGTGACTGACTGTATGTCAGAAGTTGGTGAACTGTCTTACAGCCGTATCTGGCAGTCTTTATGCATCATTTTTCACTGTTCTGACTCAATAGCTTGGCTGCAAGTGTGAGGTTGTGAGAGTGTCCTGTAGTCTCTATGCTAACCAGCAATTTACACCAAGATATTTATCAGATAGTGTTCAACTCAACTGAGGAGGCGTAGATAAGATTCCAGATGCTTTAATCCAAGTAAATCTTGTAGAACCTCATACAGCAGTAGATGAAAAATGATGAAATACCAGGAGCTGAGCAGACATGTTGCTTACAAAGAAGTGAAACTAAACTGAGGGGGAGGAGAGGAGGAGCTACAGCATCACAGCTAAGGATACAGAGAGTCTAAAAAAGAGAGGAACTACTAAAACAAAAATTTTCACAAATAGATGTTAGTTTATTTAAAATTATTCTGAGACATGAAAAATTTTATAGTTGTTATATTTTTGTACATAGGAGGTAATATTATAGTAGTTATATTCTTGTACATAGGGGGTAGTATTATAGTAGTTATATTCTTGTACATAGGAGCAGTATTATAGTAGTTTTTTTTTTTTGGTTTTTTTTTTTTTTTTGTTTTTTTTTTTTTTTTTTTATAGGGGGCGTATTATAGTAGTTATATTCTTGTACATAGGAGCAGTATTATAGTAGTTATATTCTTGTACATAGGGGGAGTATTATAGTAGTTATATTCTTGTACATAGGAGTGTTATATTCTTTTATATGGGGTAGTATTATAGTAGTTATATTCTTGTACATAGGAGCATAGTATTATAGTAGTTATATTCTTGTACATAGGGGGCAGTATTATAGTAGTTTTTTGTTTTTTTTGGGGGTTGTTTTTTTTTTTTAAGGGGGGTTTTTATTGTTTTTTTTTTTTTCTATGGGGGGATTTTTTTTGTTGTTTTTTTTTTTTTAATAGGAGGAGTTTTTTAGTAGTTTTTTTTTTTTAAATAGGGGGTAGTATTATAGTAGTTATATTCTTGTACATAGGAGCATAGTATTATAGTAGTTATATTCTTGTACATAGGAGATAGTATTATAGTAGTTATATTCTTGTACATAGGAGCAGTATTATAGTAGTTATATTCTTGTACATAGGAGCAGTATTATAGTAGTTATATTCTTGTACATAGGAGCAGTATTATAGTAGTTATATTCTTGTACATAGGAGCAGTATTATAGTAGTTATATTCTTGTACATAGGAGCAGTATTATAGTAGTTATATTGTTTTGTGTGGGGGGGTATTATTTTATATTTATTCTTGTACATAGGAGCAGTATTATAGTAGTTATATTCTTGTACATAGGGGGCAGTATTATAGTAGTTATATTCTTGTACATAGGAGCAGTATTATAGTAGTTATATTCTTGTACATAGGAGCAGTATTATAGTAGTTACATTCTTGTACATAGGAGCAGTATTATAGTAGTTATATTCTTGTACATAGGGGCAGTATTATAGTAGTTATATTCTTGTACATAGGGGCAGTATTATAGTAGTTATATTCTTGTACATAGGAGCAGTATTATAGTTTTTATTTTTCTTCACATTGGGGGCCAAAGACTGACTGAGGCTGAAAAGTGATATTTACACTCTCGGGGTCCATCATTCAGAAATTGTATATCCCCTCTCTGGGGGCCCTATACTACTAGCAGAGGTTCCTTTAATGAACCTATTGTCCTTGGCTTTCAATATATTTTCATCACGTTTCTACTTCAGAACATTTTTATTTTTATAAAATTTGGTCTTTTTGTAGCATTTTGTGAACTCTGGAAAAACAAACAGATAAAATCTCGGATGGCTCAGCCCATTAATACATTCGACGTTCTCAGCCACAAGTCGGCAAAATATCTTTTTTTTTTTTTTTTTTGCTCTACTAAACAAGTCTATAATTTTCCCAATATTCTGCACATTATCATCATATTAATCCCAGTGCAATGTTAGTATAAAGGAAGACTTGAGGCAGCTACAGGGAAACCGCTCTGTTAAGTGCAGAAGATAATGAAAATGAATCAGTCCGTAGACGTCTTCTCTGCGCTTATCATTTCCGCTAACCTGTTCTCCCCAGCGCCTCCATAATTGTTGCGGTACATAGATTTGACATCTGGAGATCACTCCTTGTAAATGTCTGTCTGCTCCCACTGTCTGCATTACTCGTGCCCAGAAAGTTTTTGCCAACTTTTACAGAAACTTCATTGGTTTCTACATTGGTGAAAGAATCATCAAATACGTAACAATTACTGCAATCCCAGAGACCCCCAATAGGTTCGGCTAAACTATACAAGTATCCTAATAGAGGGGAGAATATAGAGGGGCTGCCACATTCAGGACCGATCTATTTCACTGAGAGCAATATAATGCTTAATTTATCCTGTGGTGGCGCTACAACAAAACTAAACGCCTATATTATTAGTATTCTCCTCCTACATATAATACAAATATAGACCTGGTCTTCTGCTCCATGTAGTGCACCTCTCACTCTAGTCTTCTGCTCCATGTAGTGCACCTCTTACTCCAGTCTTATGCTCCATGTAGTGCACCTCTCACTCTAGTCTTCTGCTCCATGTAGTGCGCCTCTCACTCTAGTCTTCTGCTCCATGTAGTGCGCCTCTCACTCTAGTCTTCTCCATGTAGTGCACCTCTTACTCCAGTCTTCTGCTCCATGTAGTGCACCTCTCACTCTAGTCTTCTGCTCCATGTAGTGCGCCTCTCACTCTAGTCTTCTGCTCCATGTAGTGCACCTCTCATTCTAGTCTTCTGCTCCATGTAGTGCACCTCTCACTCTAGTCTTCTGCTCCATGTAGTGCACCTCTCACTCTAGTCTTCTGCTCCATGTAGTGCACCTCTCACTCTAGTCTTCTGCTCCATGTAGTGCACCTCTCACTCTAGTCTTCTGCTCCATGTAGTGCGCCTCTCACTCTAGTCTTCTGCTCCATGTAGTGCACCTCTCACTCTAGTCTTCTGCTCCATGTAGTGCGCCTCTCACTCTAGTCTTCTGCTCCATGTAGTGCACCTCTCACTCTAGTCTTCTGCTCCATGTAGTGCACCTCTCACTCTAGTCTTCTGCTCCATGTAGTGCACCTCTCACTCTAGTCTTCTGCTCCATGTAGTGCACCTCTCACTCTAGTCTTCTCCATGTAGTGCACCTCTCACTCTAGTCTTCTGCTCCATGTAGTGCACCTCTCACTCTAGTCTTCTGCTCCATGTAGTGCGCCTCTCACTCTAGTCTTCTGCTCCATGTAGTGCGCCTCTCACTCTAGTCTTCTGCTCCATGTAGTGCACCTCTCACTCTAGTCTTCTGCTCCATGTAGTGCACCTCTCAATCTAGTCTTCTGCTCCATGTAGTGCACCTCTCACTCTAGTCTTCTGCTCCATGTAGTGCGCCTCTCACTCTAGTCTTCTGCTCCATGTAGTGCACCTCTCACTCTAGTCTTCTGCTCCATGTAGTGCACCTCTCACTCTAGTCTTCTCCATGTAGTGCACCTCTCACTCTAGTCTTCTGCTCCATGTAGTGCACCTCTCACTGTAGTCTTCTGCTCCATGTAGTGCACCTCTCACTCTAGTCTTCTGCTCCATGTAGTGCACCTCTCACTCTAGTCTTCTGCTCCATGTAGTGCACCTCTCACTGTAGTCTTCTGCTCCATGTAGTGCACCTCTCACTGTAGTCTTCTGCTCCATGTAGTGCACCTCTCACTCTAGTCTTCTGCTCCATGTAGTGCACCTCTCACTCTAGTCTTCTCCATGTAGTGCACCTCTCACTCTAGTCTTCTCCATGTAGTGCACCTCTCACTCTAGTCTTCTCCATGTAGTGCACCTCTCACTCTAGTCTTCTGCTCCATGTAGTGCGCCTCTCACTCTAGTCTTCTGCTCCATGTAGTGCGCCTCTCACTCTAGTCTTCTGCTCCATGTAGTGCGCCTCTCACTCTAGTCTTCTGCTCCATGTAGTGCACCTCTCACTCTAGTCTTCTGCTCCATGTAGTGCACCTCTCAATCTAGTCTTCTGCTCCATGTAGTGCACCTCTCACTCTAGTCTTCTGCTCCATGTAGTGCACCTCTCACTCTAGTCTTCTCCATGTAGTGCACCTCTCACTCTAGTCTTCTGCTCCATGTAGTGCACCTCTCACTCTAGTCTTCTGCTCCATGTAGTGCACCTCTCACTCTAGTCTTCTCCATGTAGTGCACCTCTCACTCTAGTCTTCTCTATGTAGTGCACCTCTCACTGTAGTCTTCTGCTCCATGTAGTGCACCTCTCACTCTAGTCTTCTGCTCCATGTAGTGCGCCTCTCACTCTAGTCTTCTGCTCCATGTAGTGCACCTCTCACTCTAGTCTTCTGCTCCATGTAGTGCACCTCTCACTCTAGTCTTCTCCATGTAGTGCACCTCTCACTCTAGTCTTCTGCCCATGTAGTGCACCTCTCACTCTAGTCTTCTGCTCCATGTAGTGCACCTCTCACTCTAGTCTTCTGCTCCATGTAGTGCACCTCTCACTGTAGTCTTCTGCTCCATGTAGTGCACCTCTCACTCTAGTCTTCTGCTCCATGTAGTGCACCTCTCACTCTAGTCTTCTGCTCCATGTAGTGCACCTCTCACTCTAGTCTTCTGCTCCATGTAGTGCACCTCTCACTGTAGTCTTCTGCTCCATGTAGTGCACCTCTCACTCTAGTCTTCTGCTCCATGTAGTGCACCTCTCACTGTAGTCTTCTGCTCCATGTAGTGCACCTCTCACTCTAGTCTTCTGCTCCATGTGTAGTGCACCTCTCACTCTAGTCTTCTGCTCCATGTAGTGCACCTCTCACTGTAGTCTTCTGCTCCATGTAGTGCACCTCTCACTCTAGTCTTCTGCTCCATGTAGTGCACCTCTCACTCTAGTCTTCTGCTCCATGTAGTGCACCTCTCACTCTAGTCTTCTGCTCCATGTAGTGCACCTCTCACTGTAGTCTTCTGCTCCATGTAGTGCACCTCTCACTCTAGTCTTCTGCTCCATGTAGTGCACCTCTCACTGTAGTCTTCTGCTCCATGTAGTGCACCTCTCACTCTAGTCTTCTGCTCCATGTAGTGCACCTCTCACTCTAGTCTTCTGCTCCATGTAGTGCACCTCTCACTCTAGTCTTCTGCTCCATGTAGTGCACCTCTCACTCTAGTCTTCTGCTCCATGTAGTGCACCTCTCACTCTAGTCTTCTGCTCCATGTAGTGCACCTCTCACTCTAGTCTTCTGCTCCATGTAGTGCACCTCTCACTCTAGTCTTCTGCTCCATGTAGTGCACCTCTCACTCTAGTCTTCTGCTCCATGTAGTGCACCTCTCACTCTAGTCTTCTGCTCCATGTAGTGCACCTCTCACTCTAGTCTTCTGCTCCATGTAGTGCACCTCTCACTCTAGTCTTCTGCTCCATGTAGTGCACCTCTCACTCTAGTCTTCTGCTCCATGTAGTGCACCTCTCACTCTAGTCTTCTGCTCCATGTAGTGCACCTCTCACTCTAGTCTTCTGCTCCATGTAGTGCACCTCTCACTCTAGTCTTCTGCTCCATGTAGTGCACCTCTCACTCTAGTCTTCTGCTCCATGTAGTGCACCTCTCACTCTAGTCTTCTGCTCCATGTAGTGCACCTCTCACTGTAGTCTTCTGCTCCATGTAGTGCACCTCTCACTCTAGTCTTCTGCTCCATGTAGTGCACCTCTCACTCTAGTCTTCTGCTCCATGTAGTGCACCTCTCACTGTAGTCTTCTGCTCCATGTAGTGCACCTCTCAATCTAGTCTTCTGCTCCATGTAGTGCACCTCTCACTCTAGTCTTCTGCTCCATGTAGTGCGCCTCTCACTCTAGTCTTCTGCTCCATGTAGTGCACCTCTCACTCTAGTCTTCTGCTCCATGTAGTGCACCTCTCACTCTAGTCTTCTCCATGTAGTGCACCTCTCACTCTAGTCTTCTGCTCCATGTAGTGCACCTCTCACTGTAGTCTTCTGCTCCATGTAGTGCACCTCTCACTCTAGTCTTCTGCTCCATGTAGTGCACCTCTCACTCTAGTCTTCTGCTCCATGTAGTGCACCTCTCACTGTAGTCTTCTGCTCCATGTAGTGCACCTCTCACTGTAGTCTTCTGCTCCATGTAGTGCACCTCTCACTCTAGTCTTCTGCTCCATGTAGTGCACCTCTCACTCTAGTCTTCTCCATGTAGTGCACCTCTCACTCTAGTCTTCTCCATGTAGTGCACCTCTCACTCTAGTCTTCTCCATGTAGTGCACCTCTCACTCTAGTCTTCTGCTCCATGTAGTGCGCCTCTCACTCTAGTCTTCTGCTCCATGTAGTGCGCCTCTCACTCTAGTCTTCTGCTCCATGTAGTGCGCCTCTCACTCTAGTCTTCTGCTCCATGTAGTGCACCTCTCACTCTAGTCTTCTGCTCCATGTAGTGCACCTCTCAATCTAGTCTTCTGCTCCATGTAGTGCACCTCTCACTCTAGTCTTCTGCTCCATGTAGTGCACCTCTCACTCTAGTCTTCTCCATGTAGTGCACCTCTCACTCTAGTCTTCTGCTCCATGTAGTGCACCTCTCACTCTAGTCTTCTGCTCCATGTAGTGCACCTCTCACTCTAGTCTTCTGCCCATGTAGTGCACCTCTCACTCTAGTCTTCTCTATGTAGTGCACCTCTCACTGTAGTCTTCTGCTCCATGTAGTGCACCTCTCACTCTAGTCTTCTGCTCCATGTAGTGCGCCTCTCACTCTAGTCTTCTGCTCCATGTAGTGCACCTCTCACTCTAGTCTTCTGCTCCATGTAGTGCACCTCTCACTCTAGTCTTCTCCCATGTAGTGCACCTCTCACTCTAGTCTTCTGCCCATGTAGTGCACCTCTCACTCTAGTCTTCTGCTCCATGTAGTGCACCTCTCACTCTAGTCTTCTGCTCCATGTAGTGCACCTCTCACTGTAGTCTTCTGCTCCATGTAGTGCACCTCTCACTCTAGTCTTCTGCTCCATGTAGTGCACCTCTCACTCTAGTCTTCTGCTCCATGTAGTGCACCTCTCACTCTAGTCTTCTGCTCCATGTAGTGCACCTCTCACTGTAGTCTTCTGCTCCATGTAGTGCACCTCTCACTCTAGTCTTCTGCTCCATGTAGTGCACCTCTCACTGTAGTCTTCTGCTCCATGTAGTGCACCTCTCACTCTAGTCTTCTGCTCCATGTAGTGCACCTCTCACTCTAGTCTTCTGCTCCATGTAGTGCACCTCTCACTGTAGTCTTCTGCTCCATGTAGTGCACCTCTCACTCTAGTCTTCTGCTCCATGTAGTGCACCTCTCACTCTAGTCTTCTGCTCCATGTAGTCCCCCCCCCAGCTTCTGCTCCATGTAGTGCACCTCTCACTCTAGTCTTCTGCTCCATGTAGTGCACCTCTCACTGTAGTCTTCTGCTCCATGTAGTGCACCTCTCACTCTAGTCTTCTGCTCCATGTAGTGCACCTCTCACTGTAGTCTTCTGCTCCATGTAGTGCACCTCTCACTCTAGTCTTCTGCTCCATGTAGTGCACCTCTCACTCTAGTCTTCTGCTCCATGTAGTGCACCTCTCACTCTAGTCTTCTGCTCCATGTAGTGCACCTCTCACTGTAGTCTTCTGCTCCATGTAGTGCACCTCTCACTCTAGTCTTCTGCTCCATGTAGTGCACCTCTCACTCTAGTCTTCTGCTCCATGTAGTGCACCTCTCACTCTAGTCTTCTCTATGTAGTGCACCTCTCACTCTAGTCTTCTGCTCCATGTAGTGCACCTCTCACTCTAGTCTTCTGCTCCATGTAGTGCACCTCTCACTCTAGTCTTCTGCTCCATGTAGTGCACCTCTCACTCTAGTCTTCTCCATGTAGTGCACCTCTCACTCTAGTCTTCTGCTCCATGTAGTGCACCTCTCACTCTAGTCTTCTGCTCCATGTAGTGCACCTCTCACTCTAGTCTTCTGCTCCATGTAGTGCACCTCTCACTCTAGTCTTCTGCTCCATGTAGTGCACCTCTCACTGTAGTCTTCTGCTCCATGTAGTGCACCTCTCACTCTAGTCTTCTGCTCCATGTAGTGCACCTCTCACTGTAGTCTTCTGCTCCATGTAGTGCACCTCTCACTCTAGTCTTCTGCTCCATGTAGTGCACCTCTCACTCTAGTCTTCTGCTCCATGTAGTGCACCTCTCACTGTAGTCTTCTGCTCCATGTAGTGCACCTCTCACTCTAGTCTTCTGCTCCATGTAGTGCACCTCTCACTCTAGTCTTCTGCTCCATGTAGTGCACCTCTCACTCTAGTCTTCTGCTCCATGTAGTGCACCTCTCACTGTAGTCTTCTGCTCCATGTAGTGCACCTCTCACTCTAGTCTTCTGCTCCATGTAGTGCACCTCTCACTGTAGTCTTCTGCTCCATGTAGTGCACCTCTCACTCTAGTCTTCTGCTCCATGTAGTGCACCTCTCACTCTAGTCTTCTGCTCCATGTAGTGCACCTCTCACTCTAGTCTTCTGCTCCATGTAGTGCCCCGCTTCTGCTCCTGTGTGCACCTCTCACTGTAGTCTTCTGCTCCATGTAGTGCACCTCTCACTCTAGTCTTCTGCTCCATGTAGTGCACCTCTCACTCTAGTCTTCTGCTCCATGTAGTGCACCTCTCACTCTAGTCTTCTCTATGTAGTGCACCTCTCCTCTAGTCTTCTGCTCCATGTAGTGCACCTCTCACTCTAGTCTTCTGCTCCATGTAGTGCACCTCTCACTCTAGTCTTCTGCTCCATGTAGTGCACCTCTCACTCTAGTCTTCTCCATGTAGTGCACCTCTCACTCTAGTCTTCTGCTCCATGTAGTGCACCTCTCACTCTAGTCTTCTGCTCCATGTAGTGCACCTCTCACTCTAGTCTTCTGCTCCATGTAGTGCACCTCTCACTCTAGTCTTCTGCTCCATGTAGTGCACCTCTCACTCTAGTCTTCTCCATGTAGTGCACCTCTCACTCTAGTCTTCTGCTCCATGTAGTGCACCTCTCACTCTAGTCTTCTGCTCCATGTAGTGCACCTCTCACTGTAGTCTTCTGCTCCATGTAGTGCACCTGCATCTCTAGTCTCTCCTCTATGAATCGCTGTCAGCCCATGGATCTTCCTTATTTATGTCAACTTGCTCTCCTCTTCAGACATCTCCCCATCTTGCCTCCCCCTCCGGCTCTACATATTAAAGGCCGTAAGTCTTTGCTGGTGTGTTTTGTCATTTATATTATGTATTGTTCTTCATTCTTATGTTCTTGGAGATGAGATCTCGTCAATCAGAGAGCCGGGAAGCAATAAGACACCTTGATGGAGATTTTATTCCCATTAATTGGATTCATCAAATCTGTAAATTATCACATCGCTTCTAGAAACATCCGGGTGGAATGACGTAGTACAAGCCAGAAAGCAGAATATTCGTGATCCCTTATGTTATATCAGGTTATTGATTTTATCAAAGTCATCAGTATTTCATAGCTTGAGGTACGGCCTCTGGCGCCCCTGCTGGCCAGCTGAATGATGTTTCACCTTCATTAAAGGGACTATCCAGGACTTAATAATTGATGACCTAATCGTTAATTACTCGGTCACAGTGCCATGCATATGGTTGTGGTTGCATTTGGTACTGCAACTCAATCACATTTACATGAATAGGACTCAGCTTCTGTAAGCTGCAGAACCAGGCACGGCCACAACAATATGTATGGCGCTGTGCCTGGGTAAATAATGAAAAGGACACCGCACTCTCTGCTATAACATTTAGCTGTTAGGTGGTGGTTCTAGAGCCAAGAAAGTGCCCTGCATGTATCTGTGGTGGTGTCTTGTACTGCAAGTCATTGCCACAGTACCTCAGTCCCAATTATGTGAATGGGACTAAGCTGCAATACCAGGCATGGCCACAACCACAGGTATGGTGCTGTTCCTGGGTAAATAATGAAAGTATTGGGAGAAGTTCCTGGGTGCTAGCATCCTGTCCCATAATTGTATACTCAGGCACAGCGCCAGACATATATTTGTGGATTCACAAGATAAAGAGTAGGCTGCAGTGCCAGATTCAGCCACAACCATATGTGTGGCACTGTGCCTGGGTAAATAATGAAGTCACACATTGCCCTTTGCCCTGTCACTGAGCTGATTGTCAGAGGTTTCTTGTGTCTTAGGGCCATGTCTCCATTGCTGTTTTCCCAGGCTCAAGTGACTGAGACTAAGCTACAATACCAGGTACAGCCACAACTACAAGTTTGGCGCACTACTAGGATAAACACAGGTGGGATTTGTCAGGTGATTTCGGGGGTTTCTCACCCACCCATGCCCTGTAACATTCCCCACCTTCTCCTAATATCACCCTATCAGCTCAGGAGACTGGCGGACATCTTCTTTGCAGAATTTACTGTAGAAGTTGAGGAGTCAATGCAGCACTACAAGGGTTAATATTACAGGTTTTTATCTCTCATTTTATGAAGCATAAAATCTTCTAAGCTTTTTCAGCTGCTGCCTGACATTGAGTGTAGATGTACAACTTATATAAATCTTATCTTCTTACCCATAATTCCAGCTACTCAAGACCTTTCTATAATATCTTACAGTCAATGTAAGATGTAAGAGTCAATCTCAAAGACTAATCGCATGGTCATGACAGGGTTAATCCATAATACACCCATTCTTCTTCTTGTCACTTTCATCATTATCATATACTGTACATGCAATATAATGTAATGTAAATTCAGTCTTCTATATTCATTCATCAGATCTTATTTACAGCACTTTATGTGTCACTTCTGCTTGTTTGTGAGCAGCGTCTGAAATACATTGAAACTTGGAAATCACAGTATAAAGTTATATCATATTATATGACACAACAGTGCTGAGATTTACTGCTTATAGCAGCATGGTTATTTAAGGACTTTGTAGGAAGGACAGTATATAAAATAGTCTATTACCAGCATTACACCACCAATAAGTAGTATACAATAGTAATCATATCATTGTGCATATGAGCAGTATTATAGTAGTTATTTTCTTGTACATAGGAACAGTATTATAGTAGTTATATTCTTGTACATAGGAGGTAGTATTATAGTAGTTATATTCTTGTACATAGGAGCAGTATTATAGTAGTTATATTCTTGTACATAGGAGGTAGTATTATAGTAGTTATATTCTTGTACATAGGAGTAGTATTATAGTAGTTATATTCTTGTACATAGGAGGTAGTATTATAGTAGTTATATTCTTGTACATAGGAGCAGTATTATAGTAGTTATATTCTTGTACATAGGAGGCAGTATTATAGTAGATATATTCTTGTACATAGGAACAGTATTATAGTAGTTATATTCTTGTACATAGGAGGTAGTATTATAGTTTTTAGTTTTTTTTTGGTGGGGTGTTATAGTTATATTCTTGTACATAGGAGTAGTATTATAGTAGTTATATTCTTGTACATAGGAGGTAGTATTATAGTAGTTATATTCTTGTACATAGGAGCAGTATTATAGTAGTTATATTCTTGTACATAGGAGGCAGTATTATAGTAGATATATTCTTGTACATAGGAGACAGAATTATAGTAGTTATATTCTTGTACATAGGAGTAGTATTATAGTAGTTATATTCTTGTACATAGGAGCAGTATTATAGTAGTTATATTCTTGTACATAGGAGCAGTATTATAGTAGTTATATTCTTGTACATAGGAGCAGTATTATAGTAGTTATATTCTTGTACATAGGAGCAGTATTATAGTAGTTATATTCTTGTACATAGGAGTAGTATTATAGTAGTTATATTCTTGTACATAGGGGCAGTATTATAGTAGTTATATTCTTGTACATAGGAGCAGTATTATAGTAGTTATATTCTTGTACATAGGGGCAGTATTGTAGTAGTTATATTCTTGTACATAGGAGCAGTATTATAGTAGTTATATTCTTGTACATAGGAGCGGTATTATAGTAGTTATATTCTGGTACATAGGAGCGGTGTTATAGTAGTTATATTCTTGTACATAGGAGCAGTATTATAGTAGTTATATTCTTGTACATAGCAGCAGTATTATAGTAGTTATATTCTTGTACATAGGAGTAGTATTATAGTAGTTATATTCTTGTACATAGCAGCAGTATTATAGTAGTTATATTCCTGTACATAGGAGGTAGTATTATAGTAGTTATATTCTTGTATATAGGGGCAGTATTATAGTAGTTATATTCTTGTACATAGGAGGCAGTATTATAGTAGTTATATTCTTGTATATAGGGGCAGTATTATAGTAGTTATATTCTTGTACATAGGAGGCAGTATTATAGTAGTTATATTCTTGTACATAGGGGGCAGTATTATCGTAGATATATTCTTGTACATAGGAGTAGTATTATAGTAGTTATATTCTTGTACATAGGGGGCAGTATTATAGTAGATATATTCTTGTACATAGGAGCAGTATTATAGTAGTTATATTCTTGTACATAGGAGCAGTATTATAGTAGTTATATTCTTGTACATAGGAGCAGTATTATAGTAGTTATATTCTTGTACATAGGAGCAGTATTATAGTAGTTATATTCTTGTACATAGGAGTAGTATTATAGTAGTTATATTCTTGTACATAGGGGCAGTATTATAGTAGTTATATTCTTGTACATAGGAGCAGTATTATAGTAGTTATATTCTTGTACATAGGAGCAGTATTATAGTAGTTATATTCTTGTACATAGGAGCAGTATTATAGTAGTTATATTCTTGTACATAGGGGGCAGTATTATAGTAGATATATTCTTGTACATAGGAGCAGTATTATAGTAGTTATATTCTTGTACATAGGAGGCAGTATTATAGTAGTTATATTCTTGTACATAGGAGCAGTATTATAGTAGTTATATTCTTGTACATAGGGGGCAGTATTATAGTATTTATATTCTTGTACATAGGAGCAGTATTATAGTAGTTATATTCTTGTATATAGGGGCAGTATTATAGTAGTTATATTCTTGTACATAGGAGTAGTATTATAGTAGTTATATTCTTGTACATAGGAGGTAGTATTATAGTAGTTATATTCTTGTACATAGGGGCAGTATTATAGTAGTTATATTCTTGTACATAGGAGCAGTATTATAGTAGTTATATTCTTGTACATAGGAGCAGTATTATAGTAGTTATATTCTTGTACATAGGAGCAGTATTATAGTAGTTATATTCTTGTACATAGGAGTAGTATTATAGTAGTTATATTCTTGTACATAGGAGCAGTATTATAGTAGTTATATTCTTGTACATAGGAGCAGTATTATAGTAGTTATATTCTTGTACATAGGAGTAGTATTATAGTAGTTATATTCTTGTACATAGGAGCAGTATTATAGTAGTTATATTCTTGTACATAGGAGCAGTATTATAGCAGTTATATTCTTGTACATAGGAGGTAGTATTATAGTAGTTATATTCTTGTACATAGGAGCAGTATTATAGTAGTTATATTCTAGTACATAGTGGGCAGTATTATAGTAGTTATATTCTTGTACATAGGAGTAGTATTATAGTAGGTATATTCTTGTACATAGGAGTAGTATTATAGTAGTTATAGTCTTGTACATAGGAGGTAGTATTATAGTAGTTATATTCTTGTACATAGGAGCAGTATTATAGTAGTTATAGTCTTGTACATAGGAGGTAGTATTATAGTAGTTATATTCTTGTACATAGGAGTAGTATTATAGTAGTTATATTCTAGTACATAGTGGGCAGTATTATAATAGTTATATTCTTGTACATAGGAGTAGTATTATAGTAGGTATATTCTTGTACATAGGAGTAGTATTATAGTAGTTATAGTCTTGTACATAGAGGGCAGTATTATAGTAGTTATATTCTTGTACATAGGAGTAGTATTATAGTAGTTATATTCTTGTACATAGGAGTAGTATTATAGTAGTTATATTCTTGTACATAGGAGTAGTATTATAGTAGTTATATTCTTGTACATAGGAGTAGTATTATAGTAGTTATATTCTTGTACATAGGAGTAGTATTATAGTAGTTATATTCTTGTACATAGGAGTAGTATTATAGTAGTTATATTCTTGTACATAGGAGTAGTATTATAGTAGTTATATTCTTGTACATAGGAGCAGTATTATAGTAGGTATATTCTTGTACATAGGAGTAGTATTATAGTAGTTATATTCTTGTACATAGGAGCAGTATTATAGTAGTTATATTCTTGTACATAGGAGCAGTATTATAGTAGTTATATTCTTGTACATAGGGGGCAGTATTATAGTAGTTATATTCTTGTACATAGGAGTAGTATTATAGTAGTTATATTCTTGTACATAGGGGGCAGTATTATAGTAGTTATATTCTTGTACATAGGAGTAGTATTATAGTAGTTATATTCTTGTACATAGTAGTATTATAGTAGTTATATTCTTGTACATAGGAGTAGTATTATAGTAGTTATATTCTTGTACATAGGAGCAGTATTATAGTAGTTATATTCTTGTACATAAGGTCTAGTTTTGCATGATATAGTTGGATAATATTCTAGCATTGTATTACTTCATGGTCCTCTATTAACCATAATAATTGAAGTTTATATAAAGAGAACTGCTCTCTGTAAAATTTTAGATTTTTCCTGAGACTCGATGAGAGCAGTCGTTAGAATAGATTTTTATTAATTTGTTTCCTTTTCAGTAACATTTGTGACAGTAAATTGACAAATTAATTTGAGTAAAACAATGAACCTCATCACTAATTCCTCATATTGTTTATACCATTAAGTTCTGGAGTTTTGTGGACAATTTGTCTTAAAAATGAAAAATAATAAAAAAAAAGTTTCATTAACTTTTGTGTTCCTGCTAAGAAAATGACTCCTTCATGTTTTTTTTTGTCACTAGACTTAAAGCTGTGACTCTTTAGAAGTTTTCAATTATATAATTTTTGCAAATTTTCTATAATTTTAGATCAATCTGTGCAAAAAAAAAAAGTGTAAGAAATGAAAATGGGTCATCATCAGCACCTTTGAGTAAGCGTCAGACTGCGAGACAGTTCTGGGTGGAGAAATATGTGGGATTGAAAATTAAATTTCACATATAAATCCATCACATTTTTTTATACTTAAAAATTTTTTCAAAACTTCAAACAAAGTTTATCTGGAGAAGTTGTGAATTAAAGTTCCTTTTCATTATATTTGTCTCTTCACATACACGATGGTTTCCCCCTGAACGAGTCAGGTCAGGCTCATCATGGTATTTGTACCAGGTTAATTTTTTATTATAACCGCTTAGTGTTTATTACCCATCTAATATTGGAATATGATGGGACATGATCTTGTTATTAGGGTAGAATTAGATATCTGTCTGGAATGCCGGGGTGAACAGAGATGGCTGTAGGACTCCCACTGTGTCCCCAACCACCTTTTCAAGCTAGTTATCCCCTATCCTATGGGGTCCCACCACTTAGACTCCCACTCATCAGGAGAATGATGGGCTTTCGTCCCCTTTCCTGAGTGGTGTCTGGTCAGTGCACCTACTGCTCTATTTATTTCAGTGGGAGTGCTAGAGTTATCCAGAGTACAGCTCTCGGCTATCTCAAGCGGTCCCATTGAAATTAATTGAATGGTGCATGCGCTGCCTGACCACAGCTCTATGCAGAACAGGTAATGAAAATCCCCGTTCTCCTGATCAGTGGGGTCTGCAACTGATCTGCCACTTACTTTGGTTGCTTTGGTTGAACAACCACTTTTAAGACCCACCGGCTGCCATGACGACTAAGCGAAGATGAAAAACATTCAACCAACCAAAACTACCTTTCTATAAAACTCCCCTGAAATTTGTGAATGCCATGTGGGACCTAAGCTAAGGGTGGAAGCGAATGATGCTCCACTGCAGAAGATACACAGCCCCTGGCTGGAAGGTTCATCACCTCCTCCAGCTTCACTGTCTTCACCCAGACCCTCCTCCTACCCTCCTACCTAGCCTTCTGACTACAGGCTTCTACGTCCCTCACTCCTAACCCTATCTTGGGTTACTCCTTTTGCAGTACATTCTCCTTTCATGATGTAATATTACAAATCCCCTACATGGCTGTGGTCTCTCTTGGGAAAAGTGCCAATAATTGGACCCATGGAAGATCCCATATGAAGGCAGATGTCTGTAATGACATATAGTCCGGCTATCACATGCATCTATCGCTCATCAGTAATGGCCAATGGTAAACCTGAGGTATTATCCTTAAATTCATACCGTCATTGACCATCATGACCACGCTCTACTGAAGTCATTTTTTGATTTAGAATCCCCATTATGGTTTATAGTAAATGACCCATTGATAGTAAATGAGGTACAAGGAGCTGAACATTCAGGACCTTCACCTACAAAGAGTGTCTCTTTCTATGGAGGACTCAGTATGTCCATTTATTACATGGACACTATTGATTTCCATGGGCACCATGCAATACTTTATTTCCCCTCTGGGGGTGCTGTAGGAACTTACACTACTGTGTGCAGCTGATCAACGGGGATCCCACCAATGTCGCACCATGTGATCAGCTTATTTATACATCTAGCATAAAAGGGATTGTCCACAATGAAGATAAGTTAATAATTTGAGGATGTTTTGCTGATTTTTGATGTTCTGTAGAAAAGCCCTACTTACCACTGTAGGATTTCTCGTTCTTTGGGTTCCCCATAGCTATACAGTTTCCTTCCGAGTGTCCACCTCTTTTTACCATGATCCATTATCACATAAACAAGTCCGCGGGTCACAGAAGTCGCCGCAAATCCTTTAGTGAATAGAAACAAGTTATATTGGATTAATCAAAGTCACCGGTCCGTGTCCACCCCCCCCCCAGCATCATTCTGCCCCCACTAAGCAATGAATCCAGGAGCAAAACCCCCATCAGCTTCTTATGAATGTGAAGGCTACACACAGAAGAATGATGAGAATAACAATTACACAGATCAATAACACTTTTCTTCTGTTCTGTTTGGAAAGAAAGAAAATTACCTTCTGCTGCTGGTGAAACTGCCGTAATTATTTGCTGTTATTATTTGATGTATTTAACGTCCTGCTAGCGATGGGGTCAGATCCGAGAGCCTTGTCATTAAACGATCGGATCCAGTTGAGTGGTGTTTGTCCTGTTAGTCTAAGTGCCCTGTGAAATGGTAAAGATCTCGTAAAGAGGGGATTTTTCCCCGGCTTTTTTCCCCCCCCCCCGAGAAGCCGAGCACCAGCTGCGCTATTCTGTTAGATATGATCAGCTTTGCCCTCCTATTGGTACTGGTGCTCTACATTGTGTGGTAAATACATGTGCAGTTTCTATATAATCTTCAGGGAAAAACTAATCACTGTGTCCATACATTACATTACTTATCCTGTACTGATCCTGAGTTACAGCCTGTATTATACTCCAGAGCTACGCTCACTTTCTGCTGGTGAAGCGCTGTGTACATACTTCCGTTAGATATCCTGTCTGATCACTGATTGCCTTCCTATATTGTACTCCAGAGGTGATCTCACTATTGTGCTGGTACATACACTGTGCAGATACATTACATAATCTTATCCTGTACTGATCCTGAGTTACATCATGTAATATACTCCAGAGCTGTGCTCACTATTCTGCTGGTGCAGTCACTGTGTACATACATTACATTACTTATCCTGTACTGATCCTGAGTTACAGCCTGTATTATACTCCAGCGCCGCCCCCACTATTCTGCTGGTACACTCACTGTGTACATACATTACATTACTTATCCTGTACTGATCCTGAGTTACATCCTGTATTATACTCCAGAGCTACGCGCTCACTATTCTGCTGGTAAAGTCACTGTGTACATACATTACATTACTTATCCTGTACTGATCCTGAGTTATATCCTGTATTATACTCCAGAGCTGCGCTCACTATTCTGCTGGTGCAGTCACTGTGTACATACATTACATTACTTATCCTGTACTGATCCTGAGTTACATCCTGTATTATACTCCAGAGCTGCGCTCACTATTCTGCTGGTGCAGTCACTGTGTACATACATTACATTACTTATCCTGTACTGATCCTGAGTTACATCCTGTATTATACTCCAGAGCTGCACTCACTATTCTGCTGGTACAGTCACTGTGTACATACATTACATTACTTATCCTGTACTGATCCTGAGTTACATCCTGTATTATACTCCAGAGCTGCGCTCACTATTCTGCTGGTACAGTCACTGTGTACATACATTACATTACTTATCCTGTACTGATCCTGAGTTACATCCTGTATTATACTCCGGGGTCAGTAGTCTGCTGGTGCAGTCACTGTGTATATACATTACATTACTTATCCTGTACTGATCCTGAGTTACATCCTGTATTATACTCCAGGCTGCGCTCACTATTCTGCTGGTACAGTCACTGTGTACATACATTACATTACTTATCCTGTACTGATCCTGAGTTACATCCTGTATTATACTCCAGAGCTGCGCTCACTATTCTGCTGGTGCAGTCACTGTGTACATACATTACATTACTTATCCTGTACTGATCCTGAGTTACATCCTGTATTATACTCCAGAGCTGCACTCACTATTCTGCTGGTGCACGTCACTGTGTACATACATTACATTACTTATCCTGTACTGATCCTGAGTTACATCCTGTATTAGAGTCCAGAGCTGCACCCTATTCTGCTGGTGCAGCAATGGACAACCTTACAACTTATCCTGTACTGATCCTGAGTTACACCCAGGATTATACCCACAATGTGGAGTCCCATTTTGCTGATACAGTCGCTGAGTCTAAGAGAGAGAGGACAACCCACACCCAGGCCACATGTGGAGCCCCATTTTGCTGATTGCATAGCGCCCCTTTTCTCCGCCACTGACCTCTAGTACAATAAATGACCACCTATTGCTCCTCCATTGTTAATCATATTACTAGTCTTGTAGCAGGACAAATATTAGATAAGTCCCCTTTAAATGTCAGAAGTTTCGGACACTCTCTCGGATATCGGGGCTTCTGCCTATAGCTTATATTTTAATTAACTCTTAGTGTAATAAATGCCCCATCATCTTCTCACAATTCTCCTTCCCATACGGTTTACTGTGTCTATAATAATAAAGAACATATAGACGCGGGCGAGCAGAAAGTGAGAGGGCGAGGATTTCGCGCCTTACAGCTACAAACAGCATGTAAATAGGTAATACAGAAGATTTATGGCCGGCCCCGGCAGATGCTGCTCCTTAAGTCTGATAATAGTCGCACAAAACTGCAGCCGACTCCACGAAGATTATAAGATCTTCTTATACAGAAACTGCTACCTGCAGAGCCTTCCGGAAAATCCTTCTACCCGAAATCAAACATATAATTTATAGTGAAGAGAACCGAGAACTCATGGATGAGGCCTAAAGTGGGATATTGTGCATATACAGTAGGTGTACATTGTGGTTAAAGGGCCCCATAGTAAAATAATAAGGGCCCCCACTTCTTGCTGCTCACCTTAGGCCACTAGTTACCCACCAGTTGTATTGGTTATACAATAGGCCTTATTTACCCCCTCCTGGCATGCCCCAAACTACCACCTGTGACCATTAAGTCATGGATCTCTAGACCAGGGGTACTCAACTATTTTAGTAAAGATTGACAGATTTGGTTCTTCCATTACATGAAGGTCAAAACGACACAGTAGCTCACAACATAATGACACAGTATAATGTCTTGTTAGTGCTCCCACAATGCCCCCAGTGCTCCCTTTTGCCAACCATACAGGTAGGGTTATGGGCGTGTAAGAAACCCTTCCTCTTCGCTCATTCCCAATGTCAGAAGTTGTTAGAAGGACTGATCTCCTGACCACTGTCACTTATGCACCAATGGATTTCAGTAGGGATCGGGAATTGTCCCTGCTGCCTGCTCTGCAGCATAGCCATACTTGTGCCACCCTTGTATCCAGTGGCGTAACTAGGAATGGCTGGGCCCCAAGGCGAACATTTGACATGGGGCCCCCCCCCCAAGCTGCCGCCCCCAACCCCCCCCAAAACGCCACCCCCAACCCCCCCCCCCACACACAAACCGCATTCCTGCGCACACTATTATGCCCCATAGTGGCCCCTGCACACGGTATTATGCCCCATAGTGGCCCCTGGACACGGTATTATGCCCCATAGTGGCCCCTGGACACAGTATTATGCCCCATAGTGGCCCCTGGACACGGTATTATGCAGCATAGTGGCCCCTGCACACAATATTATGCCCCATAGTGGCCCCTGCACACAGTAGTTTGCCCCATAGTGGCCCCAGCACACAGTAGTTTGCCCCATAGTGGCCCCGACACACAGTAGTTTGCCCCATAGTGGCCCCTGCACACAGTAGTTTGCCCCATAGTGGCCCCTGCACACAGTAGTTTGCCCCATAGTAGCCCCTGCACACAGTAGTTTGCCCCATAGTGGCCCCTGCACACACAGTAGTTTTCCCCATAGTGGCCCCTGCACACAGTAGTTTTCCCCATAGTGGCCCCTGCACACAGTAGTTTGCCCCATAGTGGCCCCTGCACATAGTATTTTGCCCCCATAGTGGCCCCTGCACACAGTATCATTCCCCATAGTGGCCCCTGCACACAGTAGTTTGCCCCATAGTGGCCCCTGCACACAGTATTATTCCCCATAGTGGCCCCTGCACACAGTAGTTTGCCCCATAGTGGCCCCTGCACACAGTATTATGCCCAATAGTGGCCCCTGCACACAGTATTATGCCCCATAGTGGCCCCTGCACACAGTAGTTTGCCCCATAGTGGCCCCTGCACACAGTATTATTCCCCATAGTGGCCCCTGCACACAGTATTATGCCCCATAGTGGCCCCTGCACACAGTATTATGCCCCATAGTGGCCCCTGCACACAATAGTTTGCCCCATAGTGACCCCTGCACACAGTAGTTTGCCCCATAGTAGCCCCTGCACACAGTAGTTTGCCCCATAGTGGCCCCTGCACACAGTAGTTTGCCCCATAGTGGCCCCTGCACACAGTAGTTTGCCCCATAGTAGCCCCTGCACACAGTAGTTTGCCCCATAGTGGCCCCTGCACACAGTAGTTTGCCCCATAGTGGCCCCTGCACACAGTAGTTTGCCCCATAGTAGCCCCTGCACACAGTAGTTTGCCCCATAGTAGCCCCTGCACACAGTAGTTTGCCCCATAGTGGCCCCTGCACACAGTAGTTTGCCCCATAGTGGCCCCTGCACACAGTATTATGCCCCATTGTGGACCACCCATGAACGATTATTATACTCTGGGGTCTTTTCAGACCCCAGAGTATAATGATCGGAGACCCAGGGGAGGATAGAAACATAGAAAACACTGCAACTTACCTCTTCCTCGCTCCGGTGCACTCCCGTGCGCTACTTCGGCCATCTTCAATGTCGGACCGGATCTCGCGCGATCCAGGCCGGCGTCGCGACACATAATGACGTCGGCTGACGTCTGGGACGTCACCAAACAGGCCCGAAGCCTGCGGAGCGGCGGAGAGGTGAGTTACAGTGTTTTTTATGTTCGCTCACCTCCCCTGGGCCCCCGATCGTTATTTTGGACCCCCGGAACGACAGGATTGTGGGGTTCGCGGTAGCGACTGCCACAGGGCTCCGGGCCCCGTAATGTTCCGGGCCCTGTGGCAGTCGCTACCACTGCTACCCCGGTAGTTACGCCCCTGCTTGTATCACTGCCATTATGAAGTAGGTAGGGGCCCGGACATCTGGTGTCCATAGTCCAGTGCTCCTCCAGTTGAGTCCCCCTGCTCTACAGGCTCTGCTATTGCTCTAGGATATATACCATGATCTTGTAGATTCCACAATCTCAGGATTTGGGTAATTATACATGCATGTTCATTATTCACATATAACCGTCATGATGAACAGATTATCTGTCAGAATGACTGAGACGTAATTCTCCTCATCTGTCACTTACTGACTGACTCCTGACTGCAGGAGACTTATAATTAGAAAGTGAGCAAAAAAATAGATAATCTGTCACATTGAATTATTTAACCCTTGTGTTTAATGGATTACACCGAGCAGAAATTTCTGGAGACTGTTCACATATCAATCATGTCTGATTTACTAACCAACTTTTTAAAAGAAATATCCACTAGAAAGGTGTATATAAATATTAATTAAAATACTGCCCCCTGTGGGCCCACTGTGTCAACAAGCCTGTTTGGATTAGGGACACTCCTAAGGGTGTTATCTATTGGGCCTCCCTGTTGTTCATCACTTAACTCCTATACAGGGATCTGGACTTCTCTGCATGGAGACCACCAGGTCATTATCTCTGAATACTGGTCAAGGTCAGGGGCGGCAGTGTGTATGTGAGGTCAGAGGACAGGCTTATAGTCAGTGCAGGCCGAGTTTGTACACATTGAGTGAATAGGCTGGAGGTCAGGGACGGCAGTGTGTATGTGAGGTCAGGGGACCGGCTTACAGTCAGTGCAGGCCGAGTTTGTACACATTTAGTGAATAGGCTGGAGGTCATGGGCGGCAGTGTGTATGTGAGGTCAGAGGACAGGCTTATAGTCAGTGCAGGCCGAGTTTGTACACATTGAGTGAATAGGCTGGAGGTCAGGGACGGCAGTGTGTATGTGAGGTCAGAGGACCGGCTTACAGTCAGTGCAGGCCGAGTTTGTACACATTGAGTGAATAGGCTGGAGGTCAGGGACGGCAGTGTGTATGTGAGGTCAGGGGACCGGCTTACAGTCAGTGCAGGCCGAGTTTGTACACATTGAGTGAATAGGCTGGAGGTCAGGGACGGCAGTGTGTATGTGAGGTCAGAGGACCGGCTTACAGTCAGTGCAGGCCGAGTTTGTACACATTTAGTGAATAGGCTGGAGGTCATGGGCGGCAGTGTGTATGTGAGGTCAGAGGACAGGCTTATAGTCAGTGCAGGCCGAGTTTGTACACATTGAGTGAATAGGCTGGAGGTCAGGGACGGCAGTGTGTATGTGAGGTCAGAGGACCGGCTTACAGTCAGTGCAGGCCGAGTTTGTACACATTGAGTGAATAGGCTGGAGGTCAGGGACGGCAGTGTGTATATGAGGTCAGAGGACAAGCTTATAGTCAGTGCAGGCAGTGTTTGTGCGCATTGAGTAAATGGGCAGGAGGTCGTGGGCTTGCAGTGTGTATGTGAGGTCAGAGGACTGGCTTATAGTCAGTGCAGGCAGAGTTTGTGCACATTGGAGTGAATGGGCAGGAGGTCCTGGGCTTCCCTTTTTTTTTTGAGGCCAGAGGACTGGCTTTGTCGTGCAGGCAGGGCTTGTGCACATTGGTGGGGCGGGGTCGGGGCTTGTAGTCTCTATGCGAAGTCAGAGGACAGGCTTATAATCAATGCAGGCAGAGTTTGTGCACATTGAGTGAATGGGCTGGAGGTCAGGGTTGGCAGTGTGTATGCAAGAGCATAGGACAGGCGTTTGGTCAGTGCAGGCAGAATTTGTGCACATTTAGAGAATTGGCTGGAGGTCAGGGCTTATAGCACAGGTTCAGTGGTAAGGAACAGGTAGTGAGAAGATAGTGGGAACAGGCAGGGAAAAAGTCAGGCAACAGGACAAGGTCAAAAACAGTTAATCTAGCAGCACACAGAAACATCTTTGAAGGACAATTTATAATGGCCCGGGCAGGATGTGTACATACAGACGGGCAGAGATTGCGGGGGTATGATTACTGGCATATTTGCAGGAAGGGATCAGATACTCAGCTGGTGTATGGTACTTTTCAGTATCTTACTGCCCTCCTATATAAATCGCCGTCATACTCGGCCCCATTAATGTCTCTTCACTTCGCTCCATGAAACGTTGGTTATTTCAGCAAACACATAAGCAGCGGAATCAAGGTCAGACTACTTCTCCTCAGACATGATATGTGTAGCCTTCCAGTCACAGGCTCCTCTGTCTCCTGCTGGGCCTCTATAGTCACAGATCATGGGATGACCTTGATCCAAGAAGATGTCTTGTGACTGTCACAGGTTTACTCTTCAAACTAATATAAACTGATATACTGCGGCCATCCCTAGTGATCAGCTGTGATCTGTGAGGAAACCTGGCAGCAAGTGTTCGGTTCTCCTGTAGCGCCCCCACAAGGGAAGAAAAGCATTACATGGTTATTATTAGTGTTGAAATCAATGGGGACCCGAACTTTTTTTTTTTTTTTTTTGTGACCCAAACTTTGTGACCCAAAAATGGCTGTAAAACTTTTTTTTTTTTTTAAATTTTTAGTGATGTCCCACTATGGGACCTGAACCAGCGATACACTGATCACTGGTTCAGAACTATAGACTGCATTACACGTGTATTGCAATCTATAGAGGAAGTCAGCCTATGCAGACGCATAGGCTAACTTCCTCTCTTCTTGGCCAGACCCCAGGCTGCAGATGATACATATGGGCACTCCTGATCTCGCAGTGGGGGATGCCGAGGGGTATGTTTGGCATGGTGGAACCCCTTGGATGCCACGGTCATGTTTGAGGTCAGCTCCGATCGGGGGTTAAGGAGCAGGGTGTTAGCAGTCAGTTACAGCTAGCACCCGATGCCACCCGCAGCATTCAGTTCCCTGACAAACACCTAATATGCCGCGATTGCTATTGACCACGGCATCTTAAGGGTTAAACAGCGGGGATCGGTGTTATCTCTGTACCCGCTGTTGCAGCGGGAGCCTGGCTGTCAGATACAGCTGGGCTCCCACGGTAACTGCACGGGGTTAAAGCTGGTTGATTGGCTGGTCAGTAGTCAATCAACCAACTTTAGGGATGAGCAGGACCCGATCGTCAGCACTGACGTTCGGGGTCAGGTACCCGAACGCAGAAAGTTCGGCACGGAGCCGAACTGTGCAGTTCAGGTTCGTTCAACACTAGTTATTATTGAAATCAATCGGCACCTTCAGAAGGAGGTTACTCTTTAATGTTTAAAGAAGACCTTTCACCAGCTCCCTTGATTTTGGCGCCGCTGGTATTCTTTTCTCTAGCCCCCACCGTTCCTGAGCATTAATTTTTGTTAGTTTCAGCACAATTATGCTTTTTGCTGTGCTGCAATCAGGGGAACAGCACCTACTAAAAGGTGCAAAGAGTTGCAGTTGGTGATGGTGGTGAAAGGTAAAGGGAATCTGTCAGGTCCATTTCAGACACTAAATTACCCACGCTCACAGCACTTTCTAAACAAGTGAGTATGGCATGGGTGGGAACTGGGCAGGACCTGAAATCTTCACCCGCTCCATTTCAATTTCTAGAGCACAGATCACACTAGGCATGTGCCTCTTAATAATAGTGGATTATCTGATAGCAGTGGAAGACAGTAATACACCCAGCCTAATGTGTGTGTTCTCGATGTCCTACTGTCTAGATATTAGATGGAAATAGATAGATATAATAATAGTCCTTTAATAGTCCCACTATGGGGAAATTCAGTTATAGATAGATAGATAGATATGAGATAGATAGATAGATAGATAGATAGATAGAATGAGATAGATAGATAGATATGAGATAGATATGGATAGATAGATAGATATGAGATAGATAGATATGAGATAGATATGGATAGATAGATAGATATGAGATAGATAGATATGAGATAGATGATAGATATGAGATAGATAGATAGATAGATAGATAGATAGATAGATTGAGATAGATGATAGATATGAGATAGATAGATAAATAGATGTGAGATAGATAGATAGATAGATAGATGTGAGATAGATACATAGATAGGAGATAGATATGAGATAGATGATAGATATGAGATATATAGATAGATATGAGATAGATATTAGATAGATAGATAGATAGATATGAGATAGATAGATATGAGATAGATAGATAGATATGAGATAGATAGATAGATAGATAGATAGATAGATAGATAGATATGAGATAGATAGATAGATAGATAGATAGATAGATAGATATGGGATGGATTATTTTATCATATTCCTGTTTTAGGCTTTCTTTCCTCTCGCCGCCCTGTTAATAGATGCAGAGATAAGATACATGAAGCAGGTGATAATTGATGTGCATCTTGTGTTGCTGTAATAGATTTCTCCGGCTCAGGATCCATACTGTGTTTTCCGTGGCGGTCAGATTAACATCATTCCTGCACTGCCTTCATTTGCCAAAGAGAATATTAGAATTATGGCAATGATTTTTACTCTTGGAATAAAACCTCTGGGTTATTTACAGGTTGTGATACTTCGGCTTGGATCAGTGTCTAAATTATAGATAGATGCTGCTGTTCGGAGGCTTTGAGCCGCACCGCGGCGATGTAACAGGTGCTGGAAGCTTCTACAGAGCAGTCCAGGTATCTATAATTTATAGGCCTGTCCAGTTACAGATATCACAGGCTGTTTATATTCTCTCCCCCACCAGGAGGTCGGATCCAGAACAAACGCACGCTCCTCACATGGCGCTACAGAAGGGGTGAGCGCCACATATGCTATCACACACCAATCTGAGATCTGACTCCAGCGCCAGATACCGTATACTTCTGGGTCCAGGTGGCAACTACATAAACACCAAACAGGACTTGAATTTTAATATAAAGCGCTAGATCCATAAACGTTGGGTCCTGGCAAGAATAATCCAACTTTTTTTTTAGCAGTTTTTTGGATAAAATGCTCTCAGTGCAGTGAAATGTGACAGGTAACATTCAGATCATCAGTCAAGAGCCCAGAATAAAAGAGTAAAAATGGTGCCCCTTCCATGAAACTGGCAACAATGCTGATCATAGGGCAAAGCTGCCTAGTTCAATGTGCCTCACTGCAGGGCATGGTCCTCCATCAATTTAATGTGTGACTAAGAATTGAAGGGTCCCATAGCATAATCACCACCTAAAGCTATTTATTACTGTTTTGATTTTCAATTGCAGTGCCTCTCCTGACCACACGGTGTGCTATTCAGGTGAGAATGCATATTCATTATCCTAAACCTATTTCCACTGACTAAAGATATTTAGGACTGTTTTGATTTTCACCGTACCCCTCCTGACCACATGCTGTGCTGTCCAGCTGAGAATACATATGAATTTTCCTATGGCTACTAACCCTGCATAAATACATTTAGCACTGTTTTAATTTTCACTTGTAGTACCCCTCCTGACCACATGGTGTGCTGTTCAGGATGTATATTATTTTTTCGTAAGCCTATCACCTCTGTTCAAAGCCATTTACCAGTTTTCATTCTCATTTGCAGTACCCCAACCTGAAGCATCTCAATTGTTGTGAAACTACAGATCCCAGCATGCTCTGTTCACCTCTATGGGAGTTCCTAGAACATCTAAGCAAGGTTGCATGCTGAGAGTTGTTGTTTCCAAACAGCTAAAGTACTGCAAGTTGCTGACGCTTAAGTATCGTGATGTCATATATATGCAGCCTTGTCTTCACATGATCCAGGGACCGATCACATGATCAGCATATCACTCTCCTGAAATACTCTGTGCTGCACTCAACCCTTCTTATCCAGCCGTGCCCTCCCTAATGTAACCTTGAATGGATGCATCATAGACTGCCATAAAATCACTATTCCCTGCTCCTGAAATACTCCGCGCTGCTGTTGCGTACCACCCCTAGTCTAAATACCCCTCATCATGACCCTGCATGTTTCTTAATTCACACCTATCCTCAGTAACAACACACTGGACAGCTCGCTGCCCCCTACAAAATATGCTCAATCCTCTCCTGAAATACTCTGTGCTGCTGTTAACAGTACTGACATCTGATCTGACCATCTTGGATGAGAAGGGGTTAAGAATAAATATAATAAACCGTTCAGATATTCACACATTAATATCACAGCCCCGCACCCGCTGTGATGTAGGCACCGGACACAAGACGCTTCCCCCTCCTGACTGCCCCCTACTGACCTCACGCACATGATAAACACTTCTGTTTCTAACCTGCCCTTGAATGTTTGCGCAGATCCCCGGGATCCTCGTTCAGACATCCTGACATTCTCAGCATGCTACTTATTTGCTTGAAAATTTTCTCAAAAAAAAAAAGAAAAAAAAAAAAAAAAAACCACAAGAAGTCGGGCTCGGCGCCCCGCTGATAACGTTCAAAGCCACATCAGCGCGTTTACGCCCTCTGGCCTGTTATAAACACAGACGTGTTTCATGTTTGGGTTTTTAGCTGTTATCTCGCACCGCATGCAAGTCAAAAGAAGAAGTGAGCAGTCTCCTCGCTCCTCGCACCTTCCTCTCCTGTAACACTACGGGCGCGCTACGGAATACTATCAGAATATGACAATGTTATAAAGCCACGCTCACTCATGTTATCACCCTTTAAATCTGCCTCACCAAAAAAAAAAAAAAAATATCATCTTGAACCTTTCAAGTGTGATGAAAATTTTTGGATTTTTTTTTGTAACTGAATTACTTAGCATTTCCATAGGATATAAACTGGAGATCGTGCCTGATGGAAACAGTGTTGCACTGATGCTCCTTGGTCTATTGGGCTTGTTGGAAGGTGAGCCCTCAAATTCGTTTCATCTAGAGGGCCCACCTTCCAACAAGCCCAATAGACCATAGACCCAGTACCCTTCATATTTGGGTGTCTTATGCTGGACCTTGATTGTGTTAGACCCTGGGCCCACCGGAGGATCCTCTGATACTCTGGTGGACCAGTCCAACACTGGATGAAAGTAATAGCATACGCTATATCAACTTCAGATAATATTCACAGATGATGCCAAATGCCCCCCTGGGTCCCACATATACTTGGTGCTTGGACCCTGCTCAGTTGTCGTACTGCCTAGATCTCCCCTGGGCTGAATATAATCAATAAACAAGGGAGGAAGGGGTGCTCCAGGATCCCCCAAATGGGCTACTTGTGAGAGGGAACTGGCCAGGCCTTTGGCTCCGAGGCCATATTATAACGCAATATGAGTCAGTTGAGAGTTAAAATCTGAGATGTTAGTGAGTCATAAAAGTTCAGATTAGATTCATAAGTGGTCCCCAAAACCCAAAAATTGGAAATGCTCTTTGGTCCCTGTAGCTGATGGTCCCTTGGGCACTGCTTGATAACCTAACAACTACATTGAGTCCTAGAGATGAGCGTTCTGGTGCACTGTTATTGGTGTATTTTTGGCCGTGGGCCACTTAGCAACCCTTCAGGGCTACCATGAGTTACACCATAGGTTATTTCCTAATAAATTCCCTTTCGCACAGTATGGACATTCACGTTGCTGCTTTCTGAGCGACTGCATTATCTGTTAATACGTTTTTATCATCTGTAGGAAAAAAATATAAAAAAAAAATAAAAAATTCAGCGCGCAGACAGAGACCTCTGAAAAAATCAGCAGCGATGTTCTAATGGGGCTTTCTATCTGTTAGAAATTCACTTTAATGGAATGTTACTCTACATTTTGTGATGAGACTGAAGTCTATTTAAAAAAGACAGACGCTTTCCAATGTGCTTTTAAAAACCGTCTGTCAATTAGAGGAACGTCAGGGGCTCAGCGGATGGGAAGAGATGACAGTAAATGAAAAAGAGGGGGAGGGGGGCGACAGCTACAAAGAAAAAAGTGAAATGAACCATCGTTGTACCGGGGGAAGATGGAAAATTAACACCACGCTCATAAAAGAAGGAAGAAACGGAGGAACAGTGGGGAACATGGGCAAAAGACGGAAGAACAATGGCTAGCAAGGGGGAAAGATAGTAAAACAATGGGGGACAAGGGCAAAAGGTGGGACAACAATGGGGAATATGGGGAAAAGACAAAAGAAGAATGGGGCATGGGGGAAAAGACTGAAGAACAATGGAGTATTGGGGGAAAGACAGAAGAACAATGGGGAACAAGGGCAAAAGATAAAAAAATCAATGGGAGGCACATGGGAAAAGATGGAAGAACAATGGGGAACACGAGGTAAAAGACGGAAGAACAACGGGAAAAATGGGGAAAAGAAGAAGAACAATGTAGAACAAGGGCAAAATATGGGAGATCTATGGGGGACATGGAGGAAAAGACAGAAGAACAATGGGGAACAAGGGCAAAAGATGGGAGATCTATGGGGGACATGGAGGAAAAGACAGAACAATGGGGAACAAGGGGAAAAGGTGGGGCAACAATGGGGAATATGGGGAAAAGACAAAAGAAGAATGAGGGCATGGGGGAAAAGACTGAAGAACAATGGAGTATTAGGGGGAAACACAGAAGAACAATGGGGAACATGTAGGAAAAGACAGAAGAACAATAGGGAACAAGGGCAAAAGATAGAAAATCAATGGGAGGCACATGGGAAAAGATGGAAGAACAATGGGGAACACGAGGTAAAAGACTGAAGAACAACGGGGAAAATGGGGAAAAGAAGAAGAACAAAGTAGAACATGGGCAAAAGATGGGAGATCTATGGGGGACATGTGGAAAAAGACAAGAACAATGGGGCACATGTGGGAAAAGAGAGAAGAACAATAGGGGACAAAGAGGAAAAGACGGAAGAACAATGAGGAATTATTCTAACAAGAAGGAATTGTCCAAAGCAAGCCCCCCTCCCTTTAAGTGCACTGCCCCTTTAAATGGAATCTGTCAGGTTGAAAATAAAATCCAGTCTGTAAGCAATATGTGTTAGAGCAAAATGTGCTGAGCAGATATTTATATATATATATGGTAATATATTCAGTACAACTAGCATTTTATTCATTTAAACCTCTGCTGACTCTGGGCTTAGGAGTCCAGTGGGCGGTCCTAATCACAGAGTAGCTCCAGGTGCTGGACTCCTAAGCCTGGAATGAGCAGATCTTTAAGTGAATAAATTACAAGTTCTACTGAATATTTTCCCATAAAACTTTATATCAATCTCAGCTCCTCCTGCTCTACAACATGTCGCCTGCAGATCAGACTGCATTGTCGACGTGGCACATCCCCTTTAAGTGATACAACGGCAGCTGCTCAAGTCATTTAGATTCCTCTCTCTGTCTCTTTCTACCTGGGACTTGCAGAGATTACAAAATCAGGGAAATGAGATAGTATTTAGATGGTTTCAGAGTCATTATGACTAGGAGAGAAGCAATCTAGAGCGATACAATGTCACACAGAGAAGATTATACATAGGCTCTAATAACAGCGCACATTACGCCGTATTCCTGCTCGTAGACTTTGAGTATGAGTTTTATGAGGTTTATTAACCTTTAAAATTCAGAATGTAAATGATTCGTGGCTCTGCGAATACATAATGTTTAATTACCTGGATGACGATAACGCAGCGGGCACAATTACTACCTGACTGGTGACTTTATTGCAACCCTTGCTTGATTAAGACAGCGTTGTGCCTTTAAGGCTGTCTGAGCCCCCTGTAGTTACTTGTAATGGGCTCCAGGACAGTCTCCTCACTGTTTTTGGTAGCCTGAGGCATCTTTAGTCTTCCGGGGTGGTCAGCTGCTTGATCATGGGGTGGCTGGAGCAGAAGCAGAAGGGGCAAATAACCTGTCCTCAAATTTTATGTTAACCCTCACAGAACACAGGCAATATATAGCATTTACATGTCTTCAATAGACTTATGGAATATACAATAAATGTGTGATAGGATAGGTGGGGGTCCCACTGCGGATATCCCTGGCTGCTGAGCTCCATGATGAGGAACACTTAAAGGAGTTGTCCAGGACACTGAGACCCACCATGCCTTAATTTAGACAGTAGACGTAATAGAAAATGTTGGACACCATGGCAAACTTTTAGCCCTTAAAGGAATTTAGACGCAGAACTCCAGGAACTTCAAGATTCATCACAGACATATCTATCTATCTATCTATCTATCTATCTATCTATCTATCTATCTATCTCATATCATATCTATCTCATCTCTATCTATCTATCTATCATCTATCTATCTCATATCTATCTATATCTATCTATCTATCTATCTACCATATCTATCTATCTATCTATCTATCTCATATCTATCTCATATCTATCTATCTCATATCTATCTATCTCATATCTATCTATCTATCTATCTATCTCATATCTATCTATCTATCTCATATCTATCTCATATCTATCTCATATCTATCTATCTCATATCTATCTATCTATCTATCTATCTATCTATCTATCTATCTACTCATATCTATCTACTTGTCTATCTAGTTATTATCTATGTCATATCTATCTATCTATATGGCAGATATTATATTGTATGTACTGAATATCTTCCCCGTGTATTTGCCTTCATACATATGGATATGGATTTCTCACTCTTTCTGGTGAGATATCATGCGGCTAGTGGGCGGACTGTGCTATCTCACCTGTTATCTATAGCCCCAGGGGCTGCAACAGAGACAGATTCTTCGGTAACCTATAGGTCGGAATATGTAGAGTTATATAGGTGCTGCTGTAGTCAGGAACACCATGTGAATCATTGTGAACCTGAGGAGCAAATCTTCAAACAGAACAAATCTTCAGCTTATATCTTGGAAAATTGCTGAAAATGCAGTTCCATAACAGACGTAAACTTTAATCCTCCAAAAACTTTTTGGAACTCAGAGAAGTTAGGGACATGTGCAAGGTCCCAGTAGAGATTATGCTTTGTATATGGTCTAGAATGAGTGAGAGCTGCAGAAGAAGGGCAGATGTTTATCCCTTGACTTGTTGGCTGGATAGCAGAGCCTAGAAAGTGCAGGAGTTAGGGCAGAAGAAGATTCTGTGCCACAGCTAGAACCTGCCAAAGACATTGGACTGTTTTGTTTACAACAATCTAGAACATTTTGGTACCGGAGAAGAACTGTTCCTAGGTAATGTATCCTGTTTGCCTTGGTGGTCTGCGTCAGTAACTTGCACCCTCTAAAGAACCTGCCTCTCTACCTGCCAAGTCCAGTAATAGTCTATTAGAAAATTACCCAGAATGCAACTTCTTAACATTAAAGGGCAGTTTCACCAGCTTCAGCTCTTTTAATAGCCACCCCTCCACTGATTTCAATGCATTTGGAATTTTTCCTCTAGCCTCCACCATTCCTGAGTAATCAGTGTAGGTAGTTTTGGTGCCTCAGTTGTAAACTAGACCCTCCAATGTAAAGTGGGTGGTGTCAGGCAGGAGCAGGCAAGAGGGTGTGACTCAGAGCTCCAATCAGAGGTGGACAGTATCAGAGGTAGGGGAGAGTGATCCTGAGCTCCAATACTGTCTGCCTCGGATTGGAGCTCTGAGTCACACCCTCTTGACATTAGGGAGTTTAGTTAGCATATCAGGCACCAAAACTAACTGCAGGGATGGCTCAGGAATGGTGGGGGCTAGAGAAAAAACTCCAACTGTGCTGGAATCAATGGAGGGGGGGCTTTTAAAGGATAAAAAGATCTGGAGTTAGTGGAGGCGGTCCTCTTTAACATTATTGAAAGTTGTTCTGCACAAGGTCTTCGAAACAAGAATTTTCCTCCTATTTTCAGATTTTGGTATATTTTTCTCAGCTGTAGAATGAGGCCAAGTTCCTCCAAGCAGTTTTATTACATTTTTTCAATACATGGAAGGAAAATGCAGCCTGGTTAGCTATTATGCCATTATGTGTTTGCAGGGAAGGTAAATAGCTCTCCTTGAACTCCCCGCTAAAGCAGACCTGTTTAAGTGTGTTTGTTTTTAATGTTAGAATCTCCCAGGCAGATCTGATCAGGGACGGCGATGTAGCAGAGCCGAAACTGTCATTTAACTGTTTCTCTCCTGCACTGTAGGAACCTAGGGCTGTGTTCACACGCTAGGGTGGCGGCGCAACACAAAAACATGGCAGATCCGCATGTTAGTATGTGACACTGAGATACTCCAAATTCTGCTCAGTCCCTCACTATGGAAAACCCCAAAATAATAGCAGAAAAACAAGACTTACTGTCCAGGTCACCAACCTGTAGCTCAGGCCTCAAAAACAGGCGCTTAGTGACACATTTCATACATTTAGATACAGCGCCTCAGCAGACAGTGATAGGTTTAGATTCAGCATCTTCACAGATAGTATCACACATGATAGAATTAGATACGCAGATCAGCAGACAGTATCACACAATATTGGTTTAGATACAGCATCTCAGTACTAAGTATCACACATGATAGATCTAGATACAGCAGTTCAGCCACCAGTATCACACAACACTGATTTAGATATACCGTGTCAACAGATGGTGTCACACATGATAGGCTTAGATACAGCATGTCAGCAGACAGTATCACCTATGATAGTCTTAGATACAACACAGCACACTGTCTGTAAGATCTCAAACAATAATCTGTAGCATTGTATTCTTCCCGGCACTCTTTGGGTTAAACAATCAGTCTGGCTCCTTGTATTATTGGCGCAGACATCTTGAAGAATAAGGAAGAAGAGCGAGTACACGGACTGAAGCGACGAGAGGAAATGAGAACAAAAAAGATCTGTGAACTTTGCTAAAAGGCTTCTATTATACCTTCCTTATCGAGAGGCATCTAGGCCTTTAGTACCGGCGCGCGGTTGCCATGGCGACAAGGTCTTGTCAACACATGAGAAAGTGCTTTTGTCAGGGATGGGCCCAAACAAGTAAAAAGCTATTTGGACTGTGGCAGCGCAATCGTCTTAAATCAATAGCGCGCACATAATACACTCTCAGCTTTTTCATAAATCTTCATTTCTTCCCCCTGCTCTTTCATTTCCTGGCTGTTGACAGAGCTGCTGCACTTTATCACCTGTAAATTTCCTGCGGCTCTTCTCCATTCTTATCCTCTCCGTATCTACAACACAGCGACACACCGGTAAGAGGCCCGGCTGCCGCCTCGGGAGGACACGGACCCCTTCATGTATTACCGAGGTCCCTCACCTGATAGGAGGCCGGGTAGGCCTCGAAGAAGCCTAAAAGCAGGGCCATAGCTATAGGGAGTACAGAAATAGCAAACCGTACCAGGCCCCGGGGCCTGAGGGGGCCCAAAGGCCACTCAACAACATAAGACACCAGAATTGTAGATAGCTCATTGGGACCCCAAAGCTATATATACCATTTTCTCCCAATTCCTCTCATATGTACAGATGTAGCAGAGATAACCCAAACTGCTGCAGCGTGATATCTTATCACAGAACACAACAAAAACCAATGGAAAATCAAAGGAAAAACATTTTATGATGACTTTTTATTGGTTTTTGTTGTCTTCTGTGATCAGATATCACGCTGCAGAAGTTTCACCGATTGCAGAAGTTTGGGTTAAAGGGGTTGTCCAGAAAAAAAAGTTTTGTTTTGTTTTTCTGTGGAGGCTGAAAAGGTGAAAAATAAAAACAAACATCCTCACCTGTCCCTGGTGCTCTGGTGTCCCAGGCCACTGTCCAGTCCCACTGCACCCGTGGACTTTTCCAGCCCCCACCCATACCTGTGACCACTGAGACCAATCAGCAGCCTAAGGAAAGGACATGGGACGTCACTCGCATACATCACCTGTGACGTTCCTTTTCTTAGGCCACTGATTGGCCTTAGTGGTCACGTGCGGTGGTGACTTCCACTGGAAAAGGCCCAGGCGCCAGTGGCCTGGGACACTGGAGCACCAGGGACAGGTGACTATGTTTTTTATTTATTTTTCATCTTCCCCGGCCTCCTGCCGCAGCACTAAAATATCCTGGACAACCCCTTTAACTCTGCTCTATCCTTATACCAAATACTTGGCTGAGCATGCATGTATTCTTAATCGGCAGAGGGGAGTAAGCCACATTCTCACACCTTTGATAGCGACTTTTCTTCCCTAACAACAAAAATATCAGCCATGTTGAAAACCAGCTGCCCAATCAGTCTGGAATGTGGGGGGCTACAACTACACGGAGGGGCGGATTCGCCAAGACCAGGGTAGTATACACCAATCTTGATGATCCCAGTGATGGTAGAGGGTTTGCCCGATTCATGAGGACTGTGGAAGGTCATCCCATTTTTGGGAGCCTCCAGGAGAGTTGATAACTATGACCTAGAGGTAGATTTTAGCCCTGGTCAAAAAATTTTCTGGTGGTGCCTTCCCTAGGAATAGTAAAGATGGCCATTAGCAGAAGATAAAAACTTTGCATAAGATTTGCTGACAATCCTAGGTGTATGGGGACAGCCCAAATGTATATCATTGGGGCATCAAAGGGAGCTAAATCTGTCTGACAGCCGCTTATCTCCCTCTCCCTATGGCAATAAACACTTGACCGCCAGATCTCTCCTAGTTGGAGGTGCAGGGAGATGAAGAAGTAGAGAAAAGTGGGTTGTCGTAGGAAGTGGAAGCCGCCCTAGACAATTGCCTTCTTTGTTCATCCTATAATCCAGCCCCATATATACTTTAATACAAAGCTGCCATGTCAGGTGGAGACACTGCGGAGTGTAAGGGTAAAAAGGCAAAATCCAAACTGTTTCTTTAAATGCCCCTCTCAGCTCTGCTACATCTGCCTTGTATGTATTACATGTAGCTACAAAGTCTAATATGCATTATAGATCAATGTCTTATGAATATCTGACCATTTAGACCCGCGCAAACCGATCAGATACATGTTTTACTGCCCCTGCCCTTGTATCGTACTGTAGCCGCGGCAGAGCCAAGCAGCACTAGACGATAACATCAAACCACATAACCAGTCAATAACACCTTTCCCTCCAAATAAAGATATTCTTGTTTTTCCATCTCTCGCAGCATTTGATGTGTATTTGTTACAAAGAATTTTCCTAGCAGGAGAATCTAATTCCCAGTCTAGATTAATACTTTATCACCACCGGGACACAGATTGGCAGCGGAGAAAGCACAAAGAGGTTCATTACATTCCGGGCATGGGTTCGAGTGTAATACACATTGGACATGTTGTGATGTCTCCAGTCCTTTCTTTGTAGACTCTATTAAGTGCCCGGCGGTAGATACAATGTAACTAGACTGGCACGGTGGGGAGGAGCCCGCAGCCACTTGATGCCAGGTCATTCAAGTGGTAGACACGCAAAAATACGCGATTATCCCGGATTAATCCCTGATACGGCACCTCATTTCTGTTCCCATGTGGATATTATTCATGGTCTTCGCACAACAGGAGAAATCAATCCGACCATCCATATGACTAAATCTCCGGGCGCTGCTTGTTATACTGTAATTTTGCCGTCCCCCTTCGGACCCAATGACTCTTTCTATTGTCAGACCTCAGCGGGAAAACTTTATATTCAAGAAATTGCAGAGCGCAAAAGAGAAATTGCTCCAAATGCAGGACGGAAAATGACCAGAAAGATGTGTTATTAGTGGTGGTAAAGATTACACAAAAAATTACATAGAGGTGCAAAGTATCAGCTGCAAAAAGTGGAAACAGTAGGATATACAAGGCTGGAATATAGCATGTGTATAAGGGGCAAATGATCGAGCGTCCACTATATTTACAGACCTCCACTACCCCATCTCCACTTCAAGAAGTGTCTAGTAAATGGTGCACAGTTTGGTGGAAAGATAACACTATGGAAATTATCAGGACAATCTGTATGAAGACACTAAAGCCGGGAATGCTGGGAGATCTCAGCTCTAAAGCCTGCAGAATTGTGAGTGCAGCTCTGGAGTATAAAACAGGATATAACTCAGGATCAGTAATGTAATGTATGTACACAGTGACTGCACCAGCAGATTAGTGAGCGCAGCTCTGGAGTATAATACAGAATATAACTCAGGATCAGTACAGATAAGTAATGTAATGTATGTACACAGTGACTGCACCAGCAGAATAGTGAGCGCAGCTCTGGAGTATAATACAGAATATAACTCAGGATCAGTACAGGATAAGTAATGTAATGTATGTACACAGTGACTGCACCAGCAGAATAGTGAGTGCAGCTCTGGAGTATAATACAGGATGTAACTCAGGATCAGTACAGGATAAGTAATGTAATGTATGTACACAGTGACTGTACCAGTAGAATAGTGAGCGCAGCTCTGGAGTATAATACAGGATGTAACTCAGGATCAGTACAGGATATGTAATGTAATGTATGTACACAGTGACTGCACCAGCAGAATAGTGAGTGCAGCTCTGGAGTATAATACAGGATGTAACTCAGGATCAGTACAGGATAAGTAATGTAATGTATGTACACAGTGACTGTACCAGCAGAATAGTGAGTGCAGCTCTGGAGTATAATACAGGATGTAACTCAGGATCAGTACAGGATAAGTAATGTAATGTATGTACACAGTGACTGTACCAGCAGAATAGTGAGTGCAGCTCTGGAGTATAATACAGGATGTAACTCAGGATCAGTACAGGATAAGTAATGTAATGTATGTACACAGTGACTGTACCAGCAGAATAGTGAGTGCAGCTCTGGAGTATAATACAGGATATAACTCAGGATCAGTACAGGATAAGTAATGTAATGTATGTACACAGTGACTGTACCAGCAGAATAGTGAGCGCAGCTCTGGAGTATAATACAGGATGTAACTCAGGATCAGTACAGGATAAGTAATGTAATGTATGTACTCAGTGACTGCACCAGCAGAATAGTGAGCGCAGCTCTGGAGTATAATACAGGATGTAACTCAGGATCAGTACAGGATAAGTAATGTAATGTATGTACACAGTGACTGTATCAGCAGAATAGTGAGCACAGCTCTGGAGTATAATACAGGATGTAACTCAGGATCAGTACAGGATAAGTCATGTAATGTATGTACACAGTGACTTTACCAGCAGAATAGTGAGCGCAGCTCTGGAGTATAATACAGGATGTAACTCAGGATCAGTACAGGATAAGTAATGTAATGTATGTACACAGTGACTGCACCAGCAGAATAGTGAGTGCAGCTCTGGAGTATAATACAGGATGTAACTCAGGATCAGTACAGGATAAGTAATGTAATGTATGTACACAGTGACTGTACCAGCAGAATAGTGAGTGCAGCTCTGGAGTATAATACAGGATGTAACTCAGGATCAGTACAGGATAAGTCATGTAATGTATGTACACAGTGACTGTACCAGCAGAATAGTGAGCGCAGCTCTGGAGTATAATATAGGATGTAACTCAGGATCAGTACAGGATGAGTAATATAATGTATGTACACAGTGACTGCACCAGCAGAATAGTGAGTACAGCTCTGGAGTATAATACAGGATGTAACTCAGGATCAGTACAGGATAAGTAATGTAATGTATGTACACAGTGACTGCACCAGCAGAATAGTGAGCGCAGCTCTGGAGTATAATACAGGATGTAACTCAGGATAAGTAATGTAATGTATGTACACAGTGACTGCACCAGCAGAATAGTGAGTGCAGCTCTGGAGTATAATACAGGATGTAACTCAGGATCAGTACCGGATAAGTAATGTAATGTATGTACACAGTGACTGTACCAGCAGAATAGTGAGCGCAGCTCTGGAGTATAATACAGGATGTAACTCAGGATCAGTACAGGATGAGTAATGTAATGTATGTACACAGTGACTGCACCAGCAGAATAGTGAGCGCAGCTCTGGAGTATAATATAGGATGTAACTCAGGATCAGTACAGGATGAGTAATATAATGTATGTACACAGTGACTGCACCAGCAGAATAGTGAGCGCAGCTCTGGAGTATTATACAGGATGTAACTCAGGATCAGTACAGGATAAGTAATGTAATGTATGTACACAGTGACTGCACCAGCAGAATAGTGAGTACAGCTCTGGAGTATAATACAGGATGTAACTCAGGATCAGTACAGGATAAGTAATGTAATGTATGTACACAGTGACTGTACCAGCAGAATAGTGAGCGCAGCTCTGGAGTATAATATAGGATGTAACTCAGGATCAGTACAGGATGAGTAATATAATGTATGTACACAGTGACTGCACCAGCAGAATAGTGAGCGCAGCTCTGGAGTATAATACAGGATGTAACTCAGGATCAGTTATGGACGTATACATTGATTCAGCTTTCTACACAGATGTACACAGTATATCTAACATGGTGGAATTAGGCAGATTTTTGGCTTTTAGCTCATAATACGCAATTTTAACACATTCATTTGGACTTTCTTATAATTCACAGTGGCTATTACCTCTATATATGGATGATATATAAAAGTCATTCAGTGAAACCACAGGTGCCATATTCCATTCAGTGGATACAGCAGAATATATATACATCCATCGCTGCCTGAGTAGTCATAACATCCCATAGTCAGATGTGTTCCCGTATATCACGCTGGGCCGCCTGTCAGCGGAGGCTCTAAAGTTTCAATGAGCAGATATATCACATCCCTGCAGTTAATATAATGCCTTTATTATAAATGAAGCTACAAGTTCCAGCATACAAAGGGTCACAGTTTTGTGTCTGGGGATACTGCACCATTTCCGAAAAATGAGGTGTATCCGCTCCATTTCCAGCCATAGAATAGATTTAAAGGACCCTGCGCCATAGGAGATCACTGGAAATATATACACGTACATCACTAAGGCTTTGTAGGAGCAGATTTCGGAGTCCTACGCCATCTCACTTGCAATTTTTGATGAGCCACTCAGAAGTGCCCATTTTATCTTTGCCCCCAAAGTTCAGTTTGGCTGTGTGATCACCTCGACTGTAGCTTGTTACAATGTAGAAACCAGACTGTGACAGTCAATGAATGGAACACAGTCACTTAAAGGGGATGGGGATAAGTGTCCTATTGCTGGGGGTCTAACGGCTGGGTCCCTCAGTGATCAGGAGAGTGGAGGAACGAAAGTCCCCCTAAAGCCTCCTTGTGAATGGAGCGCCAGGGCAAGCTCGTGATGGATGCCCCATTCACTACTATGGGATTGTCCGTACTGTGATCTCCAGAAGTGCCTGCAGCGCCATAGAAGTGAATGGAGCAGCGGTCACACAAGTACACTGGGGCGCCAGTCACAAGGAGGCTTTAGGGGGACTTTCAGTCCTCTGTTCTCCTGATAACTGGGGGACCCAACAGTCAGGCCCCCAGCAATTGGACACTTATTCCCTGTCCTGTCTATAGGGGATTAGTGTCCTTAATGGCACAACCCCTTTAAAGGGGAAAACATGGCTGCCTTCTTCTCCAAATAACTCCAAAAATGTAGCCTTCACTTTAATGGGCTGAGCTGTGATACCAAACACGGCCCATGGATAAGAGAGGCACTGTTTCTAGAAAAGGCAGCCATGTTTTCCACTCTCATCTAACCCCTGCAAAATGGCAGAAGGAGAACATCTATAAACTCTGTGTGAGAGCAGATTTTTCATTTTTAACATCTCCATTCACCAGAATTATTTTCCCTCCATCGTAAATAAGAGATTTTTCTAATTACAAAACAATTGGAAATAAAATAAATGATGTTTGACAGATGGCGGCCCACGCTGAGCGGGGAGTGAGAGGAGCCAGTCAGTCAGTAGGAGAGTCGTAAAACTCCCGAGTACCGGACCATAAAGACCTTCGAGAAACATTACAATCAACATTAGAGAAAAACATCAAAAATATAGATTTATCTGTTTATATTCTGATCTGTAGCTTCAAGGAGTTGTCCACTGTATACATTCATAAGAGCGGTCCCAATGATTAGCAGGTTACAGTGTGTCCTACTACTGAGTCCAATAATGTCCATAGTTCAATTTCCCTGTAGCGTCACCACAGGTGACTAACATGTACATTGTAACATATCCTGTACTGATCCTCAGTTACATCCTGTATTATACTCCAGAGCTCAGGATCAGTACAGGATAAGTAATGTCATGTATGTACACAGTGACTGTACCAGCAGAATAGTGAGCGCAGCTCTGGAGTATAATACAGGATAAGTAATGTAATGTATGTACACAGTGACTGTACCAGCAGAATAGTGAGCACAGCTCTGGAGTATAATACAGGATATAACTCAGGATCAGTACAGGATACGTAATGTCATGTATGTACACAGTGACTGTACCAGCAGAATAGTGAGCGCAGCTCTGGAGTATAATACAGGATATAACTCAGGATCAGTACAGGATAAGTAATGTAATGTATGTACACAGTGACTGTACCAGCAGAATAGTGAGCGCAGCTCTGGAGTATAATACAGGATAAGTAATGTAATGTATGTACACAGTGACTGTACCAGCAGAATAGTGAGCGCAGCTCTGGAGTATAATACAGGATGTAACTCAGGATCAGTACAGGATAAGTAATGTAATGTATGTACACAGTGACTGCACCAGCAGAATAGTGAGCGCAGCTCTGGAGTATAATACAGGATGTAACTCAGGATCAGTACAGGATAAGTAATGTAATGTATGTACACAGTGACTGCACCAGCAGAATAGTGAGCGCAGCTCTGGAGTATAATACAGGATGTAACTCAGGATCAGTACAGGATAAGTAATGTAATGTATGTACACAGTGACTGCACCAGCAGAATAGTGAGCGCAGCTCTGGAGTATAATACAGGATGTAACTCAGGATCAGTACAGGATAAGTAATGTAATGTATGTACACAGTGACTGCACCAGCAGAATAGTGAGCGCAGCCCTGGAGTATAATACAGGATGTAACTCAGGATCAGTACAGGATAAGTAATGTAATGTATGTACACAGTGACTGTACCAGCAGAATAGTGAGCGCAGCTCTGGAGTATAATACAGGATGTAACTCAGGATCAGTACAGGATAAGTAATGTAATGTATGTACACAGTGACTGTACCAGCAGAATAGTGAGCGCAGCTCTGGAGTATAATACAGGATATAACTCAGGATCAGTACAGGATAAGTAATGTCATGTATGTACACAGTGACTGTACCAGCAGAATAGTGAGTGCAGCTCTGGAGTATAATACAGGATGTAACTCAGGATCAGTACAGGATAAGTAATGTAATGTATGTACACAGTGACTGCACCAGCAGAATAGTGAGCGCAGCTCTGGAGTATAATACAGGATGTAACTCAGGATCAGTACAGGATAAGTAATGTAATGTATGTACACAGTGACTGTACCAGCAGAATAGTGAGCGCAGCTCTGGAGTATAATACAGGATGTAACTCAGGATCAGTACAGGATAAGTAATGTAATGTATGTACACAGTGACTGTACCAGCAGAATAGTGAGCGCAGCTCTGGAGTATAATACAGGATGTAACTCAGGATCAGAACAAGAAAAATATTTCCAAAGATGATAAAAGAAATTAAATCAGCCAGTAATCCATCAGTAGTGTGAATGTTCCCTTATACACCCAGCCTAGTGTATGTTGCCCTCTCTATATGTACGATCCTGGTCTTCTATGTTGGGGTTACTATATAAGTCGTCCTTGTACTGTCCAGTAGTGTTGCAGCCTCTTTCATCCTCGCTGCTAGCTATGTACCTGTGCCCCGCACTGTCCTGTGCCCAGCATCTCATTAGAAGGAGAATTCATTGGCTTCTTTTCATCTTCCTTGTGAGCTTTATGTTAAATCCACCAAGGAGCTCTCCTGGAGGCTTTGAAGTCACCGGGCGTGTGAATAAAGATGTCACGCACACGCGGTGCCTTTTAATGAGGACATAGGGTTTGATGTTGCAACACTCCAGTGCCCAAAGGAAGGAAAATTGCTGCAAGAATATTATTGGAGGTGCCCGCAAGGCCTCTTGTCTTATCTCCAGGTGTCTGGACAGCATGTGAACGAGGACGAAGCCTTTGAAGCTCAGCCGCAGCGGTTCATCCTATAATACCCTGGGCAATTATTTTAGATTGTTAGAGTGAAGAAGTCAACACCTAGATGACATGTCCTGCATATCATATATGAGAGCTGCTCTGAGGGTATCTCACATGATAAGCTTAGATACTCCAGCTCAGCAGACAGTATCACACGATTCTGTTAGATATCTCAATGTTACATTGCACACTTTCAATTTTGTCTACTGAAGGGTAATAGAATATTAAAAGAGTATAATATATAACAAAACGTTGGTGCATTTTGCTTAGTAAATCTCCAGCACTGTCCTTGGAAATTGTAATTCAGTAAAATATAGAAGCTGAAGCCGCATTGTATAGTATATGGCTTGGAGTTTTCTGTAGCTTCCAAATATTGTATCCCTGGTGTTGCAAAGTTTTGGTTAGTTGTATCTTGAGTCTCATATGTATATTTGAAGATGCCCCTGTTGCCTTCGTAGTTTAGTGGCATTTCCTGGTGTCTCAGTGGTCTAATAAGATTTACTTGGTGGTCCAGGGGTTTACTGACCAGTATCAAGTGTCCTACTGGTTTAGTGCCGTTCCCCTGGTCCCTTAGTAATATAATAAGGTGTTCCTGCTATCCCAGTAGTTTAGTCACATTGCCCCAATGGTTACACATATACCTGATGTCCAAGTAGTGTAAGAAGATGTCCCTGATGTTCCAGCAGCTTAGTGGTATATATCTGACACCACAGGAGTTCAATAGGTTTAATTGGTGTCCCAGTGGTCTAGTGACATATCCCTGGTGTCTTAGTGGTTTAGTGACATGTCCCTGGTGTCCTAGTGGTTTACTAACATGTTCTTGATGTCCCAGTGGTTTAGAGACATGTCCCTGGTGTCAGAGTGGCCTAATCATATGTCCTTGGTGTGCTAATAGTTTAGTGACATGCCCCTGGTGTCCTAGTGGTCTAATGATATGTCCTTGTGTCACTAGTTTAGTAACATGTACCTGGTGTTCTAGTTGTCTAATGACATGTCACTATTGTCCTATTGGTCTAATGACATGTTTTTGGCCTCCCAGTAGTTTAGTGACATTTCCCTGGTGTCCTAGTGGTCTAATGATATATCCGTGGTATCCCCGTAGCTTAGTGACAGGTCCCTGGTGTCTCAGTGGCTTAGTGACAGTGGTTCTATCACCCCCTACTCTTTATTACAGTCTGGGTTTGTCCTGCTACCCATGACTCCATGACTTACTCTTCGAATGTACAGAAAGTCTCATTTTCGTGACTCGTGTGTTCATCCCGTGTATTCATTTTCTGCCACATTCCGTCTAATATAAACTTTCGGCACAATAGATTTTATCATTTTTCATTTGTGTTTTATCTGTGACCACGAAGCATCAGAGGTCCATTCCACCAAGGTGGAGGCACAAAATGAACTGAAAATGAGACGAATTACCTTCAGATTTTCATTTCCTGTTGACGAGAACTAGAAATGATGTTACAGGAATCACCAATTAGCTACTTAGAAGTAAAAATGACTCCACATTTACCACACACAAGAGAATCCTGAGAAAATCTCATTAAGAGGAAAAAAAGAGCAACGTGAAGTCTCCATCTTAGAAGAAATTACTGTCAGTAGGATTTGTTTTTATTTCAGTAACATTCAGATTATAGTGGAGAAGACGAGGATTTCGTTTTACAGTAAAAGCGGCACAAAGGCGCATTTAGACTCCGGGACTGATCATTTTCTTGCCCTGTGACCTATTTCTTCACTCCCAATACCATTTGTACTCAATAATTTGCCTCTTTCCAGCACTTTTACCCAACGTTCTTAGCCTTTCATGAGACTGGGTGCCTCTCGATAAGAGCAGGGCAGCATGATGGATCGCAACAAGCTTACAATCCTGATGCACCTTCAATTGCTGTGTTCCCTAAAAATAGTACACAACCGTTAGACCATTAGTTGGCAACCCATTGATCACGTCGTAAATGGATTGTGGGCAGAGTGCCTCTCCCAGCTTTGGCTCCCAGTCGGATGCAGATAATGTTAAAAACTGCGGTGGAGCTCGGGAGCCATTAGGAAGACCCTGACCATGAGTCTTATGGAAAAAGAGGTGCCAAATAATGAGATCCCAACTTCTTAACATATCCCAGCTCAGAGCAACGACCCTATAGAGCTGCCCCTCTATTTCCTGACACATACATTGTGCAGAGCTTTGCTCTTCACGTGGTTTATTTCTGGTGACCTTCCCTTGCTCTGTTGTCTTATTATTATAGATATAGGGGTGCAGCATAACATTGGAGCCTGACTTCTTGTGCAGCCGCCAGGTCCTAGTGTTCGTATTGTCACCATGACATGCATACTCGCTCTCCCTGCTTCTTAAAGTTCCAGCATATCCTGGACATTGTAGGAGAATCTATGAAGAACTTTGCCTTGTCATGAGTTAGGCCCATCCTCCAGACGTCTTTAAGCTTGGTGTATATTTTTGCCATCATAAAAAGTGGTGTAAATGATAATGGGTCTGGAGCTACCTCTTGCCCCGCCCACTCTCTGAAAAGAGGTGACACCAGCCCCAAAACCCCACTTGGGACTATGGTAGTGGCAAGTTGCGTTAAGCATTCACAAATCACCAGTATCACCAGTTTGGAACTGTTTTACACCAAAAAGCTAGTATAAAAGATGAATGAATCCCCCCTATTGTGGTCACGAATCACCACCCCAAGATGTATAAGGCCCCCTCCGCCATGAAGTGGTGCCTGAGCAATGACGCAACAAATATTTTGAAAACATTTTTGCCAATGTTATGTCCATTTTACCCATGTATGACCTCTGCTTGTGTTACCTGACCACAAACCTGACCTGCCTGTCCTGACCTCTGCCTGATTACAGTATTGACTCTGTGCTGCCTGCTCCGACCTCTGCCTGATAACTGTACTGCCTTGACTCTGTACTGCCAGCTCTGACATGTGCCTGCCTGGTGCATGGTCTGTTCCCTGACCATATCTCAGCAGGTGCTTTTTATGTCAAGTGTCAGAATCTCTTGACACACCTGGGTCAGCTGTCACTGAATGTAGACTACTCCAAAAGGAAGCAGCCTGGTATCTTCCCTGCAGGGGAGTCCAGATCCCAATATGGAGGTTAAATGGTGATACCCAGATGAGCACTGAGACAAAGCACTATGGAGTGGCCCTGAGACAAATCTGTTCAGTGACACCAGGGGGTCCACACCCAATGCATTACACAGAGGTGGCCATGGCAAAATAAAAGACTTCCCGTAAGGAAAAATTAAAATGATGTCTACTGTACTGTGATTTGCCTCCCAGTTGATGCGTAACCTCAGCCTGTGCCCCTTTGAAGAACTTCAGGGCTGTCCTGTGATAGCGCCTGTTATAGCTTAATTTTGGTGCCTAACTATGTACAATTTTATCTAGAAATCTGGATATAGAGGCCCGAAACAACATCAGACCTATACAATTTTGTTACAAATTTTCACTACTATGTTGGCGTATTCCTTGGAATTCTACTTTCCTTGCTCCAGCTCCGGTGTCTTCTGGTTATCAGACTGAAATAAGCCCTGTTATTGTTTCTTCTTGTTGGCTGCACAAGTCTTTCGCCGCCGCCCGGGGTTAATCATGGTGTTAAGCAGGTCGTGAAGAAATAAATAAATATAAAATAAGTAAAAAGTGGAGATTTACTGGTTTGGTTGAGTAGTTTCTCTTTCCTTGGTGGTTGAATCACGGAAGAGCAACAACGATCTGTGCCTGGTGTAGAATCCAATATGTCCATTATACCGCACCACCGTCAGACTTCATCCTAGGAGCCGGGCTTTGCAGAATTTAAAGCCAAAATGTAATCAAATTCTTGAAAATTGTTGGAAATGTTTTTGAAAAAAAAAAATTATTATGCAATTTTCAATGTTTTTTTTTTTCTGATGAATTAAATCACCATCCAGATATGTGGCTATAGATGAGGACATTGTTTTTTTTTGATACGTTGAGTTCATAGATTCGCCTGCCACAAATTAACCACAACCGTGGGAAATCGATTTTCCTAATGTATTCTAAAAACTCAATTCTGCGCAAAGATAAACTAAGTGCAAAAAAATTGCATCTGAGATACCAAGAGGCTCTAGATGAGCAGGAAGAGGGAATTTTTGGGGCACTAGTTAACCTTCAAGGGATGGGAATACAATTGAATGGCAATTACTGGGTCATTCAGGGAATTGGACAATTGTCTCGCACATGCCCGACCATTGGTAAAGACCACAGATATAATAGTAAGCTTTCCATATCGAAGTCTCACTCACTAATATCAGTGACCACGGGGGAATTGTGCCCATTCCAAAATTAATCATGGGCAGGACTGGATTTTAGAAGCTGCTCAGGGATGTCATTATCCAGTATCATTTAGTAGTATATGGCGGTAATATTTAGAGGATCGTAGCACAGTATTTTATCACTATTAATGAAATTATTACTTATATTCAACACATACTATATGTTGGTATTATGGGGACTATGCATGGCAATAATATTTTGGCACTATATAATGGCACTATATGGGTTGGGTATGCAGTATTATGTTAATACTATATTGGAGTATTACATGGGCTGGGTCTGTCAGCTCTATATGGTGGTATTATATGGGCTGTGCTTTTATGTTCGCACCTTATGGTGATTTTATACAGGCTGTGTATGACATTATTATGTTGGTACTATATGACAGTACTATATGGCCTGTGTATGGCAGTATTATGTTTTTACAATATTAAAGTATCACATAGGCTGCATTTGGCAGCATAATGATGACAAAACATGGTGGTATTATGTAGGATGTTTATGGCACTTTTATGTTGACACTGTATAGTGGTATTGCATGGATTATGTATGGCATTATTAAGTTGGTACCATATTACGGCATTGTGTAACTGTGTATGGCAGTTTTATGCTGTCACTAAATAATGGTATTATATGAGCGGTGTATGGCACTTTTATATTGGCACTATATTATGGTATCACGTAGGCTGTACATGGCAGTATTATATTGCCACTATAAAGTGATGTACTGCATAAGGCAGTATTATGTTGCCACTCTATGGTAGTATTATATGGGATGCACATGGCAGTAATATGTTGACACGATACGGTGGTATTATGTTGCCTGTTTATAGCACTTTTTGTTGCCACTATATGTTGGTATTATATACACTGTGTATGGCAGTATTATGTTGTTATATGATAATATAATGTGGGCTTTACATGGAAGCATTTGCAATTTATGGCAGCATTATGTTTACGGAAATGTTTGAGGACATCTGTCTAATTGCAAGTAGGCAAATGTGCTACATGACTTCAATAAAACCAGCTTGGCCCTCGTGGTTACTTGTCACACCCCTGACTGTCTACAAGTTCTGACACTATTCATCACTCACGGACATGGGTTATTCTGATGAGTGGTGCCCAGGGATACATCGGGACATCAACGATAAATATCTGCACCTCGTTTGCATATTGGCGTAATGGCCGCCAGGAGGTAAGTAGTCACTTTATAACCTATTGTGCCATCCACCCATTTGATTTACTGCTCAAAAACAGGATTTAATGTGTCTCCAGCTCCTATCCGAGGTGTGTCTAATACTTCACCGCTAAACATTGCTAATTATACCCGTTCTGTCTACGTCTTTATGAATCCCCGGCTCTCAGGTGCCGGTCCCGCTAATTGGCATCTGCTTGGCATCAATGTTCGCCTGGTGTACTATCAGATACAAAGACTACATTACTCCGTGACATACTCTGATGTAAATTATCGGCTCTGACGTTACACGCCAAGAGTTCAAGAGTCTCAGGTGTCAGCGAAAATATCATAGATGTTCATTGCTAAGGGATAATTAGACGAGTTTTAAGATACGACATGAAATTTTGCGACGATCGTATGATGTGAGATAGTTTGTGTTAAATTCGGTTTTGTATGTAGGTGACCCTCAACATGGTAAAATTGCATTTTCTAAATAGGATAATTTCATATAAGACCCCATGTACATGGCACACGGAGTCCATACCAACCCATATCACCCATATTCCATACTACCGTGACAATAACTAGACCATTTGTACAGAGCCCATGACAGTTATGGAATCGCTGCTTCACAATTCCGAAAAGGTAATGGAATTGCTTCCTAATTCCAATCAAGTAAGTGACAGGACCAGAAGACAACAAGGAAACAAGTTTCGTATAAACTTATACTAAGTTCACATCTGCTGGTCTCTCCTCCGTTCGGGTGCGCCAGGTGTCTGTCCGATGTCTGCCAGTTTCGGTTTTGTCCTCCATGCAGGACTTTTCTCTTCGATGATTTTCGGCCATTTCCGTTGCAGATGCGAACTTAGCCTTACACCGCTGTGGTTTGCAGAGTCTAAGGTCACCCCCAGTGCCCGACACAAGGCAGGATGGACGTTGCAGCTCGGGATCCAGATTGCAACCATAGAACAGGGAGCAAGAAAACAAGTGGACTTACAGGCTAAGGACCAAACCAGAAACACTATTATGGGCAAGAGAGTAATACACAAGCCAGGGTCAAAACCAGGAGAGTATGGGAATAGCCAAAATGAATGCAGAGGAATATTAGAAGTCGAGTCCAGGAGGTCATAGATAAAACCAAATAACTAGGAGAGCAAGCCAGAATCACTAAACCAGGGAATTTGTGAAAAACATTGAAAGGTACTGGGAGTAAATTCTGAGAACACAGAGCCTAGAAAACTAATGCAACACAGGCAGCTAATAAGTATCAAGGCCAGGTATAATACCTTGATTGGATGCTGAGGTGCAGCCCTAATTGGCTGGGACTGCTCAGCCAGACAGTGGTTAAGAAGGAGAGCCGACCCACCCAAAGTTCGACTAGTAGGCATAGCAACCTTAAAGCCACAGCCATGTGGCAAATGCAGATGCCGCACAGAATCTCCCAGTGCAAAGAAGAGAATGATGACTTCTGGGTGGAGACACCAGCCTATATGTAATCCATATGACACCATATGATGTCTCTGTACAGCACTGTATTATTTGGGGATAAGCACCAGTGAGTTTACTGTCCAGACAGACAGACTAGAACCTGTTTGGCTGCGATGGGTTAAATATCTTGCCTTTCTTGCTATATTTTCTGTGCACTAATTGTTTGTTTTTCCATTTTAATCTCCTCCAGGGGGCAGTAATGAGATGAAAAGATGATAATGACTAAAGTGATCTTCCCTGGTCTCACCAGACTATGATTCTATTCAAAGCAATTCGGCGAATGTGCCCTCATCATGAATCGATCCACTCAAGTGTAGGGGTGGGGAGGAGGGGCATCGCTATGTCGGGTGCAAACAGTAGCAGTGGCCCCAGGCTTGGTGGCCCAGAATGCCCTTTACCCAATAAGAAAACACCAGTATGGCACATGTTTGGATGGGACCCATTATAGACTTGATTTTCAAAAACTTTTAGCAATTTTTTGCAACTTTTTGTTACTCATCATCTCCTTCTCAGTGGTCTTGTATGATCACTGAGCTGTCACCGTCAGGCGATATGTCAGGCGCGGCGTATCTCAGCATGGCTTCACACATAGTATCACATTCCCGTCATTAGTCAGAGAACTTTTGCAAGCAGATGTACGACGTCCGGGGAATTCTGAAAACTTGTCAGCTTTACCTGAGCTAATAATACACTTAGATTTGACACCAGAATATTACAATATGTGACTTTTACGTAAACAGGTTTATTTCTGAGCTAAAACCCCGGGGAAGCCAGTGTGAGCGAATTGTACGTCTCAGAATTTTCCAGAAAGGATCTTAGTTTGAATCACCTTCACATGAAGAAGGAACAAAGTACATAAATCCTTATATTTAACCAATCTCATCAGGAGACATAATTAGAAATATTAGATAAAGAAGCTGTCACATGTCTGTTTTGTTCCAGAAATGGCGCCACCCCTGTACACAAGTTGTGTTTCATATTGCAGCTGAGCTGCATTTGCTTCCATGATGTCACAATATAGGGATAATACACACAGCGATGTCACAGTACAGGGATAATACACACAGTGATGTCACAGTACAGAGATAATACACACAGTGATGTCACAGTACAGAGATAATACACACAGTGATGTCACAGTACCGGGATAATACACACAGTGATGTCACAGTACAGGATAATACACACAGTGATGTCACAACACAGAGATAATACACACAGTGATGTCACAGCACAGAGATAATACACACAGTGATGTCACAGCACAGAGATAATACACACAGTGATGTCACAGCACAGAGATAATACACACAGTGATGTCACAGCACAGAGATAATACACACAGTGATGTCACAGCACAGAGATAATACACACAGTGATGTCACAGTACAGAGATAGTACACACAATGATGTCACAGTACAGGGATAATACACACAGTGATGTCACAGTACAGAGATAATACACACAGTGATGTCACAGTACAGAGATAATACACACAGTGATGTCACAGTACAGGGATAATACACACAGTGATGTCACAGTACAGGGATAATACACACAGTGATGTCACAGTACAGGGATAATATACACAGTGATGTCACAGTACAGGGATAATACACACAGTGATGTCACAGTACAGGGATAATACACACAGCGATGTTACAGTACAGGGATAATACACACAGTGATGTCACAGTACAGGATAATACACACAGTGATGTCACAGTACAGGGATAATACACACAGTGATGTCACAGCACAGAGATAATACACACAGTGATGTCACAGCACAGAGATAATACACACAGTGATGTCACAGTACAGGGATAATACACACAGTGATGTCACAGTACAGGGATAATACACACAGTGATGTCACAGTACAGGATAATACACACAGTGATGTCACAGTACAGGGATAATACACACAGTGATGTCACAGTACAGGATAATACACACAGTGATGTCACAGTACCGGGATAATACACACAGTGATGTCACAGTACAGGATAATACACACAGTGATGTCACAGTACAGAGATAATACACACAGCGATGTCACAGTACAGGGATAATACACACAGCGATGTCACAGTACAGGGATAATACACACAGTGATGTCACAGTACAGGATAATACACACAGTGATGTCACAGTACAGGGATAATACACACAGTGATGTCACAGCACAGAGATAATACACACAGTGATGTCACAGCACAGAGATAATACACACAGTGATGTCACAGTACAGGGATAATACACACAGTGATGTCACAGTACAGGGATAATACACACAGTGATGTCACAGTACAGGATAATACACACAGTGATGTCACAGTACAGGGATAATACACACAGTGATGTCACAGTACAGGATAATACACACAGTGATGTCACAGTACCGGAATAATACACACAGTGATGTCACAGTACAGGATAATACACACGGTGATGTCACAGTACAGAGATAATACACACAGTGATGTCACAGTACAGGGATAATACACACAGTGATGTCACAGCACAGAGATAATACACACAGTGATGTCACAGTACAGAGATAATACACACAATGATGTCACAGTACAGGGATAATACACACAGTGATGTCACAGCACAGAGATAATACACACAGTGATGTCACAGTACAGAGATAATACACACAATGATGTCACAGTACAGGGATAATACACACAGTGATGTCACAGCACAGAGATAATACACACAGTGATGTCACAGTACAGGGATAATACACACAGTGATGTCACAGCACAGAGAAAATACACACAGTGATGTCACAGCACAGAGATAATACACACAGTGATGTCACAGTACAGGGATAATACACACAGTGATGTCACAGTACAGGGATAATACACACAGTGATGTCACAGTACAGGATAATACACACAGTGATGTCACAGTACAGAGATAATACACACAGTGATGTCACAGTACAGGGATAATACACACAGTGATGTCATAGTACAGGGATAATACACACAGTGATGTCACAGTACAGGATAATACACACAGTGATGTCACAGTACAGATATAATACACACAGTGATGTCACAGTACAGGGATAATACACACAGTGATGTCACAGTACAGGAATAATACACAGTGATGTCACAGTACAGGATAATACACACAGTGATGTCACAGTACAGAGATAATACACACAGTGATGTCACAGTGCAGACTTAATACACAAAGTGATGTCACAGTACAGGGATAACAAAACTGCATGTTATGTGATGATGCGCCCACTTACCTGTTACAAATATGGTGTTACCTTTAAACTATAAGTTTCATAATGTCCCAGGAGCCAGAATTGGCATGTGATTCCAGAACCAATGCATTATCCCTTTAAGAGAACCATACTTCACCTGGACCTTGTTCACACTGTAAATCAGTACATCCTCTCACATTCTGCTGTGAATTCACAAGCATTGCTCACTTTTCGCCCGATTTCACTCACTGACTGAGGTGTTTCATTGCATCATCACACCAGACATTCACCGCTATATTATTTCCATAAAGATCCTGATGCATCTTCGCAGGTGCAGCCGCCAGCTAATAGGAATATCATTTACACGCATCTTAATGACAATGTTTCCCTAGAACTGCAGCTTCTTCTCCGCCAACACATTAACAGGTAGCAAACAGCCAGGTGTGAACAGCGCCGATAACTAGATATCAAAACAGAGCTATTGTCACAAGGGAAAGTAAATTTCATACGTCGCTTTTTACAGAGCAGCACCATCCATGTGTAATGTGGCACCTTATTGTCTGCGCCAGGTGATGGCATGACTTCACGCAGATGTCTGCTTCTATATATATAATATGACTGACAATATGATTGTCAATGCTTTCTTTCTGATAAGTATACAGCAGTTTTATAGCACGGTATATATATAGATAATACAACCCATTGTGGGAGTAATGTGTGTAAATCTGTCTTCCTGAGGTCCAGTGGAGGGTGATTTGGCAGCAGATCAGCCGTAGTCGTAGTCAGGAGGGAGGAGTTTAGGCAGGCTTCCACCTTAAGAAAATTGGGTGCATGCCCCTGCCTGGTTGTTGCGATCTAGGCTCCCAATCTAGCTCTGAATAGGATGGTTTCATATTGTAGGAGACATACAACATGTCCTCTAATATTATATCCAAACTTTTTCAAAAATTTCCAACTCAATGACACATAAAGTCTCAGAGGCAATGAGACCTCCTCCCGGAGTAGTTATGGCGCTCTGCTGCACCTTGTACATCCACCGTGTGACTAGTGATTACATTTTCTCTGGGAGAATCCAACAGGGCTGCCGAGATAATCCCCATGAATGTGAATTTGGAGAGCAGAACGTTCCAGAAGTTATTCTACAAAGTCTCACGGAAGAATTAACACAGAAAAGGGAAAAAAAAAAAATCACGCCCGGAGAGATTTAAGAATTCATACAGGCCGGTGGCCCTTTGCCTGATGGAGCAGCTCCGTGCGCGAGTTTAATCTCCCGCAGCCATTGTTATTCTAATGTCATATTTTCCGACTGTGAGCTGCGGTGGTTTTTATTTGCATGAGTAATGTCGCTGTTTTTCTGGCTGTTTTTTAAAGCCCAGCACAAATATTTTATTTCCTAACCCTTAGAACAAGATTTTACTGGAAGAAAGTGAAAAATCCTCTGGGGACCACAATGGTCCGTCCATCTCACCGGCCAGACACACAGGGAAAGATCGCTATGGAGAGGGCCGAACCAAACAGCAACGCAAACCTCAGCTTCCTATATAATATAATAATGGGAAGGGGCTGAATTATTGCATGAATTAAAGTCCCACATATACATTAGAACAAAGTCAGCCGAACCCACCCATTTTGGCTGGAGTAGCCAGTGGTCAAGAGCAGTGTCAGACTAGGGGGACTAAGGCAACCCAGTGTAATTCTCTTCACAACTATGTTCATTACCTGACTCATAATTTTGACTGCTGCGTTCTCCATAAAGGTGGCGGCCTTTGCTCCACTGAAATATATGGAGGATGTGGCAAGTCGGAATTGGTTGCCCTCCCCGTCACCCTAAAGTTAAGAATTAGAGATGGGTGAATCTTGTAAGATTTCTTTTGTGAATGTTCACGACGAGTTGTTTCGGTCCTAACCAGATTTGCTATTATTATACTCTGTGAGTATAATAGATGGAGGCCCAGGGGAGGTGAGTAAAAATGAGAAACAGTTATACTCACCTTGCCTCGCCTCTCTTGGGTATCCTCGTGGTGTCCGGCAGTCCCCAACTACCCTCATCCGGCCTCTGGCTACACCCTGGAGTCACAGATTAGAGGTCTCAGTGGTCACGTGGGATAAACTGACATCATCATGCTTTGACCCAGCTGCAATGGCCAGAGGCCTAAAGAGGATGTTTGGGGACTGCCGGAAACCACAGAGAGGTGAGTATCAGTGTTATGGTGATGAACCCATGATTGAGCCAATCCATATCGGTTCACTCATTCTTAGTGGCAAACCCCCAAAATATTTGGTTTGGCCAAACCCAACCTTTTTGGAAAATTTGTAATGAAATGAATTTTATTAGAAATTGGTTGCTCATTTCTATTAAGAATCCCAGAAGTGTCATCTATGGTGAATACTGTGAAGGGCGAGTTCACACGTAGCAGTCAGACTATGACGACAATGGTGCTGACCTGCAGTTTTTCATGAGCAGACAGCACATTTCCCACAAAATGCTGCAGTCATAAATAGTCAATTTGCCTGGACTCTGTCTCTGTAGTCTGCTGACTGGCTGTTTAGGGGCCCTCTTAGCTCTGTGAGGCCGGGGATACATAGTCATGTGATCTTGCAGCGGCAGGCCACACATAGGGGTGCCTGCTACATGCTGAAAGGCCCACCAAGGAATCCACCTCCCTTCTGGGGGGACAGTCTGGCATGGAGGAAAGAAGGACATGGTTAATTTCAATGCTCGATTCAGCATAAATAAGTCACCACCAGATGTGTCCGGCATTGGCTTTAGTCCTCTCTCTGTGTCGAAAAGACATGCATGCTGGGCCAAGTCCAGTGTACATGTCTATGGGGGAGGTCAGGAGGAATAGCTGTAATCCAAACTAGTCTGCATCCACAAACTACCAAAGGTGTACCTTGAGCCTATGCCATGATGTCGCAGAGAAGAGACAAGTAGAGAGGGAGGGAGTAGTAGTCACCACTAGTAATTCTGTGCAGTTTTTACAATATTGATGCATCCAGGGGTTCATTTATATTCATTTACACAATGGATTCCGCATCGCCGGGGCCTTTCTGTGTCACAATTGTGATTTACGGCTAATTCTCCAGCATTATTTCTATCAATGATTCCATTATAAAGTAAGCTGGGATGGTGCGGGTGAGGCAGCGGTCTGCCAACTCCATGCTGAACGCTAATAAATGTGATGAGGTCGTAGAGAGAACGGCGGATATGAGAGTAGATAGAGCAGAGCAGCCTCCGACCGATGCCAGGAGCTCCGTGCCAAGGCTTCACGTTGGATTTTAATCCCTTGAATCAATCACCTTTACTGTCCTGAGCGCCGGGGAGCGATGCCAAGCTGCTTCTGTGAGTTGGCATTATTGGCGAACCCGACAGGAATTGGGCCCAGCAGGTGCTCGAATGCACAGCGCGGTGTGAAATTAAACATTTATCCTAACATGGCACCTCCATCACAGCTCCCCTCCACTTTGGTGACAGATGCAGCCGCCCCTGGTCCCTGCCCTGTCTGAATCATTCATTTGGTCTCCAGATGTGATGGCACCTGAACCCAGAACAATGTCAGATTCCTTCAACTCCAAACGCCTGGCGCAGACATCGTCTGTCATATCGCATTTCGCAGACGTCCCAACCATCCTGGCTTGGAATTCTCAATGACTCGTGGACATTGTTCTGAGGTTCCTAAAAGTCCCATTGACAGTAGGTGCTGCAACATTACACCGCAATGGCGACATTAGTGATTATGTATCTGCTCCATCACTCCGGACCTGACGGCTATCAGAGGTGTTGTTAAAAAAGATGATATTTTAACTAAGTATTCCCCGACCGCGGTCATAAAGTCTGGGAGAACGAACGGGACGATAGAAAAATTCTACAGCTTTATTCTGTCTCAGAACCCAATAGAAAGCTTATTAGTTGCAGCTACATATTCTTTCAGATTTGGGGGTTGTGTTACAATGGCGCCACGGTTGCAGTGCGGTTGTGTTTGTGCTTAATGCTACGCTGTATCAAAGCATTACAACAGAGATCTGGTGTAACACACAATGACAAAGATTAGAAGGTGTAGATTTGTGCCACAATTTAAAGTCATTTCTAACATCTGTTCTAGCACTTTTGAAAATTAATGAGGGAATTGCAAAAATGCAAAAAGTTGCTAGTTTTTGTCCAGGCGTAGCTTGCACCAAAATGTGCGACTTTTGAGTACCAAAAAACTGTTGTACATGCACATAGTATGTGCATAAAATGGCCAAAAGGTGCTTGAAATGTATCATTATGTGCACCAATTTGTGTGCAAATGTATGTTGGCCATAAAGTTACTTTTTGGGAAAAATGTGCCTGGTTGAGTCAATTTAATCACCACGTGTGCGTTATTTGGATACCGTTGGCACACTTCTGTAAGTTCTATGGACACCACAGCTGTTCCTTTGAATGTTTTGTCACAATTTTGGCAAACATGGCTTAAAAAATGTTTGCAAAAATTGCTGTTGCTGAAATTTTTCAAAAATTGCTACAAATTGCCACAACAAGACTGCAATGTGTGTCCTAACCCTAAAGCAGCATTCCCACGACACTATTGATAGTGGTACTCCTCAGTATTGCCCATAAACTTACTGCTCCTGATCCTCTTGACAGGCAATCATAATTGTAGTGACATGATGTCAAAAATTAAAATTGGCAAATATGCAAAATTTGTTGTATGTTCAATTGGCAAACTTACAAATTTTCTAATTTCAGTAAAATTTTATTTTGATTAATTTGGCGTATCATGAACACTTGATATATGAGCTCCACCATCTTGAAAGTCCATAAATATAATGAGGCAAATTTTTCAATCCCTCTACACCAGTTTTCGCGCATAGAGGGATGATATTATTGTGCACATTTGGCGCAAGGCCCTTTCAGTTCCTCACAGGGGTAGATCTCCATTCTGGCACAAGGGCGCGCACCTGAGGTTGGACCCTCTTCATTAATCAGTTGTTCCCTGCTCCAGTCGGGGCCTTTATTAAGACTGACGTACGAAATGCCATTCTTAATAAATCTGCCCCACTGTTTTGTGTCTAATGTAGGTCCTCAGGGGCGGAGCATGACCTCTTGGTGATCTTAGAATCTCTGTGTCATGCTCCGCCCCTGAGCATAGGACATAACACAATGTATCCATTTTCATGGAGGGTTTCTCTAAATATAAACTTTTTCCGCTCTCATTTAGTGCACATAAATCGTTATGGTTTCCTCATTTGGAAGCGAGAGGAAACTGAAAACACAATTAGCTGAAAGCGCCAACTGTTTCCAGGATGGTATTTGGGACGAGTCCTGGTTTTCTGTCCAGGGCTTATCTGGTTTGATTCACTGTTTATATTCTCGGTGCCCCTCTCTCAGCTCGGGTGGCAGCCAGATCTAATTAAAAAATAAAAAATTTTTGCAATCGTCCTCCTCCAGCTCTGATTAACACATAAAACATTGACTAGGACTATTAGACCATTCTTATTATTACCAAAAATTCCCCTCGAATCCTAAAAATTCTAGGAAAGGGCATCAGAAGTGATTCACTCCATCGTAAAACTTCTAATTCACACACGGCCGTGCAGTCCCGTTACATGTTCTGTCCAAGTTGCAAGCAATTGGCAACACTCATTGAGAGGGCTGAGGGGAACTCACTTGATTTTTGTTTTTGGACCTGGTGGTCAGTAATACTGTAGGTGATCCGCTGATGTGTCTACCATTCTCTTACTTCTGCTGATGAAGATTTATTTAACCTCTTATAATTCTGCAGCTCTGATAGAAATTTAAAGGGGAAATGCTAATTTTTTAAAAAGCTTGAATCCCAACCAAATCCAAAAATGAAGGTGGTGGAATAATAACCTGTAGTAGTGATCTGTATGGTAGAGATTCCTTCTGCATCTGTCTCCTTCAAGGATCAGAAGCGGCTTCTTTCCAGGATTGAAAGAAGTGATTGAGTTAGTCCCGGCCTTCAAACTAAAGATGGTTGCAAAATAATGGTGGACACTTCCTACTGATAATGGAACAGTTACCGTCTACTACCTTCTACTATCTCTAGGGCTCGGAGCAACATGTTTTAGTATCCTTGAAGGTTCAGCCAGTGTTGTCCACTGATCCCATAGATGAGTCGGGACCAACCCTAAATGGGATGGTAGGTTGGACATTTGTGGATAAACCATTGAAATAAATGAAATGGAAACATCATCCAACTTCCTATCTATCGACCTGCTCTAGTTTAATGGTTGAAATTTGGACCAGCTCATTTTTTGGGCTCATGGAGATCCAGCTGACAAGAACCTGTGTCTCTCATTATGGTGTGGTATAGGGTACTGCTATATAGTTGTATAATGAATTATACTGCCATAAATATGGTATGATAAAATATACCACCATATTATGGTATAATAAATTATGCCACCATGTCATGGTTTGATAAAATATACCACCGTAATATGGTACGATAACTTAGATTGCCATATAACTTGAAATAGATTATACCGTCATATTATCGTATAATAAATTATACCACCATATAATGGTATTGCCATATTACGTTATGAAAAATTATACCGCCATATTATGGCATGATAAATTATACTGCTATAGTATGGTATGATAACCTTATTGCCATATTATGTTATGATAAAGGATACCACTTTATTATGGTATGATAAATTATTCCACCACATTATGATATGATAAATTATACTGCCATATTGTTTGATAAATTATACTACCATATTATGGCATGATATCTCCTATTGCCATATAAGGTATGATAAACTATGCTGCCATATTGTTTGATAAATGACACTACCATATTATGGTATGATATCTTCTATTACCATATAATGTATGATAAATTATGCTGCCATATTATGGCAGGATATATCCTATTGCCATATAACGCATGATAAATTATACCTCTATGTTATGATAAATTATATTGCCATATTATGGTATGATAAATCATACCGCCATCTTTTGATGTGATAATTTAGGATAAATTATACCACCATATCATATAAAATGATACCATCATATTAAGGTATAATAAATTATACCAATGATATGATACATTACACCACCAATTTGTTCGATAACTTATACCGCCATATTATGGGATTATACATTATAATGCTATATTATGGTAAGATAAATTTTACTGCCATGTTTTGGTGTGATAACCTATATGACCATATTATGTTAGGATAAAATTTGCCAATATATTTTATAATAGATCACACACCATATAATGGTTTGATGAATTATTATTATAATGGTACTATAAATTATACCACCATATTAAGGTATATGATTGGATACATTACACTGCCAATTTGTTTGCTATATTACACAGCCATATTATGGTATGATACATTTTACTGCCATCTTTTGGTGTGATAACCTATATTGTCATATTATTTTAGGATAAAATATATCACCATATTTTATGATAGATTACACACCATATAACGGTATGATGAATTATTATTATTATTATTTTTATTACGGTACTATAAATTATACCACCATATTACGGTGCTACAAATTATACCACCATATTACGGTATGATAAATTATACCGCCATATTACGGTATGATAAATTATACCGCCAATCTCAATCTCAGTGGAGAGGTTATTGCCATGCAACCCTCTCATTGAAATAAATAGGAGCAACAATTGATCCTCAATACTTGGTCAAAACACAAATCTCTATCAGTCCAACTTTTCTCTAAGAATATTTTTGTTTATCGCTCTCCATGCCGCCAATTGTGCCTGTCATGTGTACGAGGCGGCGGTGGCTGCAGAATAGCTCTCCTGTCTGCTCTACATCTATTTTATGCGGTTTATCTGCTCTAGGGCTGCTGAAGGTCTCCTCATTCCCATCTTCGCACATCCCGCTCCCTTCAATATTATTCATTTCAGCTATCAAAATTCAATAAGCGGTGACAGAGAGTAAATTGTGGATATGTTAAAGTCCCATTTGCCTGCGTGGCTTGGCTTTCCGTGGATAATGTTTGCCGCCATTGCCTCGATTATTATTCGCTGAGGAGGCCGAGCGTCTTCTTGTTGATGCATTCTATTGTATAGGAGATCAAAGAGGACGGGACGGCTCCGGGCTTCAAGGCAATTAACACAAGCAAAAATTTAACCCCGGAGCCAGGAGCGGCTATTGATGCTGTCATCGAGGAGGCAGCGGATGACAAACAGCTGCCGCCGGGCACTGGAAGAGTTAACCACCCGCCCAAACAGAATTATTATTTTTATTTTGTAGCTTATTTCAGGTTTTTCAGCAGATGCAGAATCTTTGATAAACACATCATTGGTTGAAGTTTTTAGATACAGGAAGTCTTACAGAATTTTTACAAGGTTTTCAGACCTCATAATTCCAAACCGTTCACATCGTGGAGAAACTGGCTAAAATTTGTCTCTCCGGCAGAAATCCTAAAAGCTGCCATGACGTTGGTGGAACATGCCAACTATCTAATGTCTAAGAGGTCGTCCAGACATTCCTACAAAACCAGTCATCAGGGGAAAGAAAGATCAGGCTGGTGGACTTGAACATGCCCAATCCTTTCCTTTTCAGAGGAGTTTAAGGGTCCCCCCCACCAACACTGGTGAATTGTTATACCAATGACCTATCCTCAGCACCCATCAGGTGATCCACTCGTAGCTCGAATCAGAAGACACTGTACAGGATGGGGATGAAAGCAGATCTGCTCCGATTCAAGTACTAGGCCAAGAGATGCAGCTCTGTCCACTATATACTGGTAGAAACGGGGTACTACAGCTCCCTTCACTCTATAGTGGTGGTACTAGGGTACTATGGAAGCCAAGTGGCCAGCATATTGCTGGTTTTGCCTGAAGCAAGCCCCCAGAACGTCAGGTTTGGTAAAACCCCAAATTTTGGAAAAATGTGAAATAAACCCGATGCATTACAATCCAGTTCATCTCTATTCAAGATATGTTTTTGTGTATTATTTGAGCACTATATGGCACTATTTATTTTCGCATTGTGTGGTGCTGCCAGAAATCAATGTACAGTATAATATTTATACAATGTATGATAGTGACAGCACCGTATAGCATTGATATGTAGACCACTGTAGAATTATCTAGAAGATTTCATGTCCCTAGCCCCATTGTGAAGGCTCTGTAAGATCTTGAAGAAGGTAAAACTAGCCTGGTCATTGGGGCTTTAGGTTGAAGATTTGGTGCCTTTGATAAGTGCACTTTATAAGGAGTTAATAGTATATAAACATGGTTTTGCCAAGATAAAATTCTGAAAATTCTAAAAATTTTCAACTTGTGCCTTTTTCTGTTTTCAAAATAATTGGAATTTTTCTTCGAGCCGAATGAACCCAAAATACAGGAGGAATATTCTGTATAATTTCTCTTTACTATGTAAATACAAAAAATCGCCACCATGTAATGAGAGAGAAGACCTGCAGAAAAACCCCGCCGCGGATTTACTTCACTTGCATCCTTCATTTTTTTTCCCCCTTTTTTATTTTCCATTTACATCTCACATTGCAGAATTGTTTTTCTTCCTTAAATAATGAGGAGTCGACAGAAAGCGTAGCAAATTGAAATAAATGAGACCAACGGAGGGAAGGTGCAGCCCGATCTGGAGAAGGAGCAGAAATTGGATTTGTCAATATAACAGCAGGGAGTGGGAAAGGATTTCTGAAATTTAGTCCAAGGCGGGAGTGAAATCCCACCCGTGTCAGTGAGTGGCAGGGAGGTTTATTGGCCGTGACCTTCCAAGCATTTAACATTGATGAGGAGCAGATAGGAATACTCACATTACCATATTACTGACAGAGAAACACTCAACAAAACGCTCCATGAGGACGGGCCGGGTGAGGCGGCAGGTGAAGTGTGGAGTCTCAATCATTTACAACAAATTCACACCCCGACAATCTCATTAAGTGTTAAAAACCCCAAATCCCAGGAACATTTTGACGTTCATCAGATATAGAAGTTGAGTGTTGGACCTGTGTAGGCCAGACTGAGCGGTCAGGGAATTCAGGAGACCTACTGAAAATACTCTACAGCTTCATGCACTTGGTGGAAACCACTAGATGGGCCATCACCACCAAGAATCAGTAAGGAGGATAGATTTCAGGTCCACTTTTAACACCAACTGGTTCATCATCTAGCTTCTTAATTTTACTCACCTCACTACAGATAGGTGAACATTCCCTCACCTCCCAAGGGCTCCCCTGCAGCATCCAGTGCTCCTTCATGGTCTTCTTTGGTTGTCTCCTACCCTCTTCTGGCCTCCTAGGTGACATCACTGAGGGCGGTGACTGTGCCTCAGTGGTCACATGGGGTGCAGCAATGCAGCCCAGGACGACAAAAAAAATTGACTAAAGAGGACCGTGATGGAGCTCCAGATGCCACAAGAGAGCACAGGATGGGTCTTTGCTTATTATACTCTGTGGTTTAAAGGGACCCTATTATACCCTACAAATCACCGAGTATAGTAGTGATTTGTAGGTGGCGAACCCCAACATTTCAAGTTTGCCCAAAGCCAAAATTTTTGGAAAATTCATAACATACCCAGATTTTTATGAACCAGTTCAATGATCTGTCTAAACCCCACCCTAAACCAGTACCATGTTGAGTGTCCATGATGATTGGCTCTTCTGATGACATCATCAGATCTGGTTGGATAATCTTACCTGTAAAATAAGGTACATTCTGTCAAGTTAGTTAATCTGTATTTTGACCCTGACTCCAAACCCGACCTCTGCCCTTCCTCTGTTTTCCACCTTCTTAACCCCCTGGTCGTAAACCATTGTCTTGATCCCTGGTTCATCTCCTTGTTATGCGTTCATCTCCTCTTCTGCTCTTCCGCACTGCTCCAAACATTTTTACAACCACCTTTTACCAATTGTTGACCACTCTAGAGACAGTAACCTTGGGGAGATTCCTTAGATCAGTGCTTCCCTTCTATTTCAGAGTCAGGGCACCTCTGCAAAGAAAAAAAGCAAATCCTCGGGGTGCTCCTGTAAAATAATTTTTGCCAAAAGACACAAGAAACATCCTAAAGATGCAGATAAAGTTGCCTGAAGGCATGCAGTCATCTTCCCAGCCAGATTGTTGTGCCCCCTGGTGGCTTACAATTATAACCCTAAGATGCTCTACCTTAGCAGGTGTCAAACCAACTTTTGTAAAAGGATCCACTTAATATGCACATTAAGTAACATCAACAGAGTCACTAACTCAAGCCTGGTGGTCCAAGACCATCTAATGCTACCCTTGAAATATTCAATATTAAAGGGGAACGCTATCGAAAGTGATTTTTGATGTATCACCTAGACATGCCAGAAAATCACATTGGTGGAGTTCATGTCCTTGATCCTCTGTCAGATTCATGATTTGTAGAAGACTGATACCCCTTTTCTTGCAGCTTAAGCACTACCATCACCAGAAATAATATTACAAAGGAAATATCAGTGGTTCTTGAAACAATATGGGATATACGATAGATTGGAAGACGCGGAGCTTGGTGATATATAGATTTCTATGATTTGACTCTGTTTGAGTGTTGCCAGGACTCCTGGAGAAAGTCTGTAAGTCCTTCTAACTCCGCCCATAATGGCTGATTGGGAGTGAGTGAGTAGGCGGGGTTAGAAGGACTCCCAGGCTTTCTCCAGGAGTCCTGGCAACACTCAAACAGCCTTTTACATGCAAATACTGAAGATCTAGAAAATTATATATCCCCAAGCTCAGCATCTCTCCCGGTATCCTATACTGCCCTCAGATAGAGACATGACAGATTTACTTTAATAACCAAAGTACTGGATTGTAAGGATTGATCCTACAGAATGACTTAGAGGATAAACCATTAGGTCAGTGGCCTCCAACCTGTGGTTAGCTGTAACTTCCAGTATGCTCTAACAGGCATGTTGGGAGTTGTAGTTTCACAACAGCTAGAGAGCTGAGGGTTGGAAAGCTCAGCATTAGATGAATCAGTCAATCATGTTCTGAGTCAATCATTGCAGGCCATGGCATATGTGGCAGCTCCGCTGTGTGTTATAATAGGGCCCAGTAGTGAGAATTAGATTGCCGAGCCCAAGCTGTCTAAATGGGTCACAGTCTTCATTCCACGCCATGTTTTCTTGACAGCTACAGAAAGGTTAGTTTGCTCCTTTTCAGCTTAAAATACACAACACACAATGTTCCCTGCTATTAGAATGATGTTAGCGGTGACCTTATTAGAAACACTATGGGCTTCTTGACTTCAGGCGTTTATTTAAGACTACTAAGCAAAAGCCTATACAGCTGGGCAGCGTCGTAGGATTGATATCATACGCCCGGCCGAGGGTGAGCGCTGCCCTTTTCAAGAGCTCGGTCCCTGTCAGTCCTGTCCAAGGAACAGAAGAAAGTTTTAACAACTAATCGCCGTGTCTGGGCAAAATGTGCGGCCTGAGAGGAGAAAATATCAAGTGTACAGGGATAGACCCGAAATATTCTACAGCAATATACACGGGAGACTGTCCTGGGGGAAAAACACATATACTGTATGCTAGTGTGCACCTGTACCCCAAGTGTCAGCCTGTCACTAATCTGTACCCCGAGTGTCAGCCTGTCACTAATCTGTTCCCCAAGTATCAGCCTGTCATTATCCTGTACCCCAAGGTCAGCCTGTCACTAATCTGTACCCCGAGTGTCAGCCTGTCATTATCCTGTACCCCAAGTGTCAGCCTGTCATTATCCTGTACCCCAAGTGTCAGCCTGTCATTATCCTGTACCCCGAGTGTCAGCCTGTCACTATCCTGTACCCCGAGTGTCAGCCTGTCATTATCCTGTACCCCAAGTGTCAGCCTGTCATTATTCTGTACCCCAAGTGTCAGCCTGTCATTATCCTGTACCCCAAGTATCAGCCTGTCACTAATCTGTTCCCCAAGTATCAGCCTGTCATTATCCTGTACCCCAAGTGTCAGCCTGTCACTAATCTGTACCCCGAGTGTCAGCCTGTCATTATCCTGTACCCCAAGTGTCAGCCTGTCATTATCCTGTACCCCAAGTGTCAGCCTGTCATTATCCTGTACCCCAAGTGTCAGCCTGTCATTATCCTGTACCCCAAGTGTCAGCCTGTCACTAATCTGTACCCCAAGTGTCAGCCTGTCATTATCCTGTACCCCGAGTGTCAGCCTGTCATTATCCTGTACCCCGAGTGTCAGCCTGTCATTATCCTGTACCCCGAGTATCAGCCTGTCATTACCCTGCACCCCAAGTGTCAGCCTGTAATTATCCTGTACCCCAAGTGTTAGCCTGTCATTATCCTGTACCCCAAGTGTCAGCCTGTCATTATCCTGTACCCCAAGTGTCAGCCTGTCATTATCCTGTACCCCGAGTGTCAACCTGTCATTATCATGTACCCCAAGTGTCAGCCTGTCATTATCCTGTACCCCAAGTGTCAGCCTGTCATTTTCCTGTACCCCGAGTGTCAACCTGTCATTATCATGTACCCCAAGTATCAGCCTGTCATTACCCTGTACCCCGAGTGTCAGCCTGTCACTACCCTGTACCCCGAGTGTCAACCTGTCATTATCATGTACCCCAAGTGTCAGCCTGTCATTATCCTGTACCCCAAGTATCAGCCTGTCATTATTCTGCACCCCGAGTGTCAGCCTGTCATTATCCTGTACCCCGAGTGTCAGCCTGTCATTATCCTGTACCCCAAGTATCAGCCTGTCATTATCCTGTACCCCGAGTGTCAACCTGTCATTATCATGTACCCCAAGTATCAGCCTGTCATTATCCTGTACCCCGAGTGTCAACCTGTCATTATCATGTACCCCAAGTGTCAGCCTGTCATTATCCTGTACCCCAAGTATCAGCCTGTCATTATTCTGCACCCCGAGTGTCAGCCTGTCATTATCCTGTACCCCGAGTGTCAGCCTGTCATTATCCTGTACCCCAAGTATCAGCCTGTCATTATCCTGTACCCCGACTGTCAGCCTGTCATTATCCTGTACCCCAAGTATCAGCCTGTCATTATTCTGCACCCCGAGTGTCAGCCTGTCATTATCCTGTACCCCGAGTGTCAGCCTGTCATTATCCTGTACCCCGAGTGTCAGCCTGTCATTATCCCGTACCCCGAGTGTCAGCCTGTCATTATCCTGTACCCCAAGTATCAGCCTGTCATTATTCTGTACCCCGAGTGTCAGCCTGTCATTATCCCGTACCCTGTCAGCCTGTCATTATCCTGTACCCCGAGTGTCAGCCTGTCATTATCCTGTACCCCGAGTGTCAGCCTGTCATTATCCTGTACCCCAAGTATCAGCCTGTCATTATCCTGTACCCCAAGTATCAGCCTGTCATTATCCTGTACCCCAAGTATCAGCCTGTCACTACCCTGTACCCCGAGTGTCAACCTGTCATTATCATGTACCCCAAGTGTCAGCCTGTCATTATCCTGTACCCCAAGTATCAGCCTGTCATTATTCTGCACCCCGAGTGTCAGCCTGTCATTATCCTGTACCCCGAGTGTCAGCCTGTCATTATCCTGTACCCCAAGTGTCAGCCTGTCATTATCCTGTACCCCAAGTGTCAGCCTGTCATTATCCTGTACCCCGAGTGTCAGCCTGTCATTATCCTGTACCCCAAGTGTCAGCCTGTCATTATCCTGAACCCCAAGTGTCAGCCAGTCATTATCCTGTACCCCCAGTGTCAGCCTGTCATTATCCTGTACCCCGAGTGTCAGCCTGTCATTATCCTGTACCCCGAGTGTCAGCCTGTCATTATTCTGTACCCCGAGTGTCAGCCTGTCATTATTCTGTACCCCGAGTGTCAGCCTGTCATTATTCTGTCCCCAAATGTCAGCCTGTCATTATCCCGTACCCTGAGTGTCATAGTTGTATTTCACATTTCAGTAAGCCCCTTGAATACTTATTAAATGTAGTCATGTATCCCATGATTTGGTACACATTAGGCCACAATTCTAGTGCATTTTGGTGAAAATTGAGTTTCACAGCAAGTAGATCAATGCTACTGTAGTTAAAGGGATTTTCTAGGCTTTTCATAGGTCATCACTATCCTATCCGTGGAGGTCCAATGCCTTGCACCCCCACCAACTAGCTGTTTACAGCAGCCAGAACTATGGACGGTGTTGTAGACAGACACTCCATCCATTGTGTAGTGGCCATGCTGGGTTCAAGTAAGCCGCAGTAACGTGGCACGGCCACTACACAATAGACAGAGTCATCTGATTCTTGTTGCACCCACTGTTAGTTCTGGAGCTTACTGGGTACAGCTGATTGGTGGGGACACAGAGCGGCGGACACCCCACTGATCTGATACTGTATATGGATCGGTCATCAGTATGAAAAGCTTGGACAACCTCTTTAGGGCTCGTGCTGGTCGTTGCTTCTGCCTTAGTTTCCATGGTGAAGTCACAGTTGATGCAACTTTACTGCAATAGAAAACTGTATTATGCCAATCACACTGTAGAAGTCAATGGAAATATAGATAAAAACTATAATAACTAAAGTTTTTCATCCACAGACTGAACCTCACTGATCAACAAAACCACAAGACCATTACTGGATGCTGAACACATGGCCTGAGGTTTTGGGGTGCAACACCTGGAGGTATGATGTACATAAATGGAAAACTGCGTGTTCTATGATAATGACCAGAAGACAAAGAGTTAAGTAATTTTTGCCCATCTGCCTGGCTCAGAACTTTCCAGCTCTTGGGATGCTCGTACATCCTACCCCAGCATATGATTATGCACAGAAAACATGTTTCGGAATAAATTACCTTATCTCTTACTGAAGAATTAATTCAAGCCCCCGGAAGGAGAAGTCAGGGGAGCGAGGTTGATAAGGGCAGCGTTGGGAGACTCTGATGCAGGCAACGGCGTATTCCGAGCACAAAAAAATGTTGAAAAAGGTTAAAGACAAAGTGTGCGCTCTTTAGAAGTCACTACACGCGTCAGAGCGTCGAGGAGCAGAACTCTAGATGTGAAAAATTGGAGAAGTTGTGCCAAGGTCAGGAACTGAAGGCTACTGTGTGGCGGCGGATGTGAGGAGGATACGGATCGTGGAGCAATAAAGCTAAAGGGTTACTCATACTGTTACAGTGACTGTATGCAGGGCTTAACCTAAAACTTCGGGACCCCATTGCAAAATCTGTAATGGGGGCCCCACTTACCATGTGCCCTTTATAATACTAGATTAGGCAGGACAGTCCTGAATTTCGGTTGCTGTCCCACTGTCCCAGGTAGTTCGCGGTATGTCCCAGCTTCAACTTTATCTGAGTCCGTATATCGCTGCTGGCATCTTGGATGTAGGCAGGTACAATGCAGTGACAAGCCACTGAGAGTGGACTTGGGGTGAGGTTTTATTTTTTGGGGGGGATTTTACTGTGGGGGCCAGAAGGGAACATTATACGGTGTAGGGATCACAAGGGGACATTAAAGAGGACCTTTCACCACCTTTACCAGCTCCAACTCTTTGTATCCTTTAATAGCCGCCCGCCACTGATTCCGATACAGTTGGAGTTTTTTCTGTAGCCCGCACTAAGGAGGCATTATACTGTATGGGGGTACAAAGGGACTGAGTGGGTTTGGGCAGGGTCAGAGGATGCATGGGCAGGGGGTTAGAGGCATAGCTATCATATGTAAATTTGCAGACTTTGAACCCCTACATATTTACCTCACTCTAATATTTCTTTCTGACCTGCACATCATAAAACCCTGATACAATATGGTTTCTACTAAAGATGAGCGAACCTGTTTGTGCAAGCTGGGTTTGTTTTCCAAAAATTTCACCACTCACGAATTGTAATAACTCCAGTCTTGATGAATCCTCCCATTGATTTGAAAAGGGCTGACCTGCAATACCAGGCACAGCCACATACAGCAATATGGTGCTATTTATAGAATGAAAGTAGATATTTTCTTCTAGTGATCTATTCATAGGGCCAGAATCCGGATAGGGTGCAATTTAGAAAGTTTCACCCTATCCTGATCCCAGTCAATGGGGCACCAATATAAGACCCTCAGAACTATCAGACTCTCTGCTAGCTACCATGAAGGATGTGACTGTTGCTTCACTTGCTCTTCCACATTAAGGGTTAATTGCTCCATCACAACCATGAAAAATTAATTTCCCCTTTGACCCGCCTTGTTGTGCAGCCTTTGGATTCACATGAATGGGTAGAGGTGGATTCATTATGCATTTGTAATACTCCGAAGTAGTTTAAGTTTAATATGACATGAGAGCCCAGGGAGGAGAGGGAATAAAATGAGAACCTCAGCCTAAGATATAATGAGGAATTTCTGCCCTGACCCGATATGCCACCCTTTCATTCCTACTATGACGCCTGTAGAAGATGCTGCTGAGATTAGTTTCTGTCTAAAATGAGCATCTTGTATGGTTCTGGGTGGTGATGGTGTAGGGCACAGAGGGGGTCAGACCAAATCCTCACCTGTCTGTGTAATCAGGGACCTCTGACCTTAATACACAAAAATATGATTGCATCAAGGCCACCCATTGTAGCTCCAAGGTGTCAATCACCGAACCTCCTGCCTGTCAGTATACTACAGTCAATGATTTGCACAATTCTATCAGTCCCTGTAATTCTCTTCTGATATGCCACTGATGACGTCATCAGTTTGTATCCAGAAAGTGGAACTTCCAGAAATTGCTAGAATGAAGGGACTTGCAACATTGTAGATTTTTGTGTTCCTTCATCTTCGTAACTTCCAGTTCTTCAGATGTTTAAGGTCTGTCAATGGGTCTCAATGTCTCGCGTACAAACAGAACTAGGGCATCCAAAGTTCTCTGACTTGTGCTAAGAGGGCAGAATACTTGGTACAGTGTTTGGCAGGGGTAAAAGATAATTGTATTGTTTATTTATGGGTTAATAATTGGAATACATTGGATTCAGTGGACTTGGCTTTTTAAAATTTTTAATAAAACAGTCAATAAGGATCTTGAGGGGTTGTTATATTTCACTAAAATATGTTTTAATGTCTGTGTGTTTTCTTTATATTATTACTATTGCCTTAGTAATGGCCGCTGTCTGATTGATAGCATCCATTACTAAGGCGAGACTACTAAATAGTCTAACTCTAACCCCCCATTATTAACCTAGTACACATGGCCACCAAGGGTGCTGGGAAGAGCTGAGTATGGTCCAGTACGTGACCATCTAGTGATGGCTGGGTAGTGAGGTAGCTGCATGCTGGCATTATTAGGCTGGTAAAAAGCCCAAGAACTACTGGTTTTCCCACTACGGTAGGGCCAGGCTGGTTATGAAAAATGGGAGAACCCATGTTCCTCCACAGTCCTCTCATATTTCTAACATAACCGAAACTTTTTAGAAATTTGGTTCATTACACACTAGTTCACCTATCTCTAAAATGTCATACACAGCTCATATACTAGTGCCATACACTGCCTACATAATGTCATACACAGCTCATATACTAGTGCCATACACTGCCTACATAATGTCATACGCAGCTCATATAATAGTGCCATACACTGCCTACATAATGTCATACGCAGCTCATATACTAGTGCCATACACTGCCTACATAATGTCATACACAGCTCACATAATAGTGCCATACACTGCCTACATAATGTCATACGCAGCTCATATAATAGTGCCATACACTGCCTATATAATGTCATACGCAGCTCATATACTAGTGCCATACACTGCCTATATAATGTCATACACAGCTCATATACTAGTGCCATACACTGCCTACATAATGTCATACACAGCTCATATACTAGTGCCATACACTGCCTATATAATGTCATACACAGCTCATATACTAGTGCCATACACTGCCTACATAATGTCATACGCAGCTCATATACTAGTGCCATACACTGCCTACATAATGTCATACCCAGCTCATATACTAGTGCCATACACTGCCTACATAATGTCATACACAGCTCATATACTAGTGCCATACACTGCCTACATAATGTCATACACAGCTCATATACTAGTGCCATACACTGCCTACATAATGTCATACACAGCTCATATACTAGTGCCATACAGTGCCTACATAATGTCATACACAGCTCACATAATAGTGCCATACACTGCCTACATAATGTCATACGCAGCTCATATAATAGTGCCATACACTGCCTATATAATGTCATACGCAGCTCATATACTAGTGCCATACACTGCCTATATAATGTCATACACAGCTCATATACTAGTGCCATACACTGCCTACATAATGTCATACACAGCTCATATACTAGTGCCATACACTGCCTACATAATGTCATACACAGCTCATATACTAGTGCCATACACTGCCTACATGTCATACGCAGCTCATATACTAGTGCCATACACTGCCTACATAATGTCATACCCAGCTCATATACTAGTGCCATACACTGCCTACATGTCATACGCAGCTCATATACTAGTGCCATACACTGCCTACATAATGTCATACACAGCTCATATACTAGTGCCATACACTGCCTACATAATGTCATACACAGCTCATATACTAGTGCCATACACTGCCTACATAATGTCATACACAGCTCATATACTAGTGCCATACAGTGCCTACATAATGTCATACACAGCTCACATAATAGTGCCATACACTGCCTACATAATGTCATACGCAGCTCATATAATAGTGCCATACACTGCCTATATAATGTCATACGCAGCTCATATACTAGTGCCATACACTGCCTATATAATGTCATACACAGCTCATATACTAGTGCCATACACTGCCTACATAATGTCATACACAGCTCATATACTAGTGCCATACACTGCCTACATAATGTCATACACAGCTCATATACTAGTGCCATACACTGCCTACATGTCATACGCAGCTCATATACTAGTGCCATACACTGCCTACATAATGTCATACGCAGCTCATATACTAGTGCCATACACTGCCTATATAATGTCATACACAGCTCATATACTAGTGCCATACACTGCCTACATAATGTCATACACAGCTCATATACTAGTGCCATACACTGCCTACATAATGTCATACACAGCTCATATACTAGTGCCATACACTGCCTACATGTCATACGCAGCTCATATACTAGTGCCATACACTGCCTACATAATGTCATACCCAGCTCATATACTAGTGCCATACACTGCCTACATGTCATACGCAGCTCATATACTAGTGCCATACACTGCCTATATAATGTCATACACAGCTCATATACTAGTGCCATACACTGCCTACATAATGTCATACACAGCTCATATACTAGTGCCATACACTGCCTACATAATGTCATACACAGCTGATATACTAGTGCCATACACTGCCTATATAATGTCATACACAGCTCATATACTAGTGCCATACACTGCCTACATAATGTCATACACAGCTCATATACTAGTGCCATACAGTGCCTACATAATGTCATACCCAGCTCATATACTAGTGCCATACACTGCCTACATGTCATACGCAGCTCATATACTAGTGCCATACACTGCCTATATAATGTCATACACAGCTCATATACTAGTGCCATACACTGCCTACATAATGTCATACACAGCTCATATACTAGTGCCATACACTGCCTACATAATGTCATACACAGCTCATATACTAGTGCCATACACTGCCTATATAATGTCATACACAGCTCATATACTAGTGCCATACACTGCCTACATAATGTCATACACAGCTCATATACTAGTGCCATACACTGCCTACATAATGTCATACGCAGCTCATATACTAGTGCCATACACTGCCTATATAATGTCATACACAGCTGATATAATAGTGCCATACACTGCCTACATAATGTCATACACAGCTGATATAATAGTGCCATACACTGCCTACAAGTCTCTATGGATGTTCACTAATTCATATCACGTGGAAATGTAGGAAGTCCCTAAATTATAGCAATTGCCCAAACTATAGTCCCATATTGTGCCTTATACTCAGACATTTTAGAATCCTTGACTCAACAATTTTAGCGTTTGGGACCAATATTTTTTTTCTTTTCTTTTTGAGGACTATAAAAAAAAAACACCATAAAACTGGAAAGCTTTTCTCTCAGTTCCATCCCACCCTCTGGCTACAAACTCCTTCCTTAGAAAAGTACAGTACAATGAATTCACGCTGCAGTCTTCTTAATTCTCTCCATGGCCCCCCTAAGAATACAATGTCAATAAGCGGATGTGAAGTAGGCAAAAAAATGTGGTGGCCGGGCACAGAATGCTGACTCTATCGCATTGCCCATTCCCCAGCGGGCTCACACTGCCAGGGCAAGCAAACGTCCACTATGTTGTCTCAGCAAACTGAGCTCATTAGAAGTCTGCAGCAGCCCAGGCTCCGGCCTCCTCCACATTTGCATGGAAAGAGTGTGAGCCGGGGAGATAAAGAATTCAGGAGCTACAAGGATGCTGAGACTCGCTGCAATCAGATAAAAGGCGTCGCACCTCAACAGCAATGAGAACATTCATATCAAGAGATGTAGTTCATTAAGAAAAACTGCAGAGATCAATGGAGCTGCTCTGTCCTTAATGATACCGAGACTACGCATTGTCCTTGGCTCTCTTAATGACGTGAGGCAAGGGACCTGTAAGAAATGGCAGCGGTGCATGCTGGGAGAAGATGAAGCACAGGAAACTGAGGCGAGATAAGAAGAATTGAAACCTCTGACAAATATTTTCAGATTAAGGAAATGTGCATTTTGTAACCCTCCAAGTCCCTCCAGGACAAGAGCAAAACCTCTCAGCAAAACACAACAAAAACTCCACAAACTTCAGAAATCTATAGTTTCTTCAGTTACAATGAGCAAAACCTAAAATCACAAGGTTACCTCACATTCTCCTTAGATTCCCACATGATGACCAAGCATTCTTGAGCTCCACCATTGGTCAGTTTCTTCTTGAATGCCCAAATGTGACCAAATGTTCTTGAGATCCACCATTAGCCAGATTCTCCTTAAACCCTAACACTGTGACCAAATGTTGAGATCTACCATTAGTCAATTGTTCTTTAGATGCTCTTATTGTGGTCAACTGTCCTTGAGATTCACCATTGGTCAGTTTCTTCTTAAATTTCCACATTGTGACTAAATGTTGAGAGCCGGTTTCACCTTGAATGCCCACATTGGGACCAAATGTGGACATCTACCATTGATTAGTTTTTAACTAGATGCTCAAATTGTGATCATATCTTTAGATCCACCAATTGTGCATTTTTCCTTGGAGGGTTATAGTGTGACTAAATGTTCATGAGATCCAAATGTTCTTTAGATGTTAACATTGTGTCCAAATATTTAGTTTCCTCTAGCAAGTTCATAGTTTGCCTGAAAATTAAAATTTTTTTTGGGTTGCCCATATTATGGCTAATTTCTTGATTTCTCATTGACTATCCACATTATGAAAAATGTAAGTTTTTTTCCTTGGATGTCACATTGTGAAACAACATTTTTGAGATCTAGCAATCCATCACAAGTTGGTTTCTCCTTGGATGCTGACATTGTAACCAAATATTCAGTTTCTTCTTGGACTCCCACATTGAAGCCAAGTGTTTGGTGTCTCCTTGAATGCTGACATTGTGAACAAACCTTCCATTTCTTCTTGGATGCTCATATTTTGGCCAAATATTGCGACCAATTGCTCATGAGATCTAATATTGGTTGGTGTTTCTTTGAGTGCCCACGTCATGACCAAACATTTCTTAAATTCACCAGTCGACCATAGTTTGGTTTTTCCTTGGATGCCTACTGTACATCGTGACCAAATTTTCTGGAGATCCACTGTGGGTTAGTTTCTCCTCCATGGCCCAAAATTTGTGAGATCCACCTTTGCTCAGTTTTCCTTTAAATGTCCACATTGTGACCAAATATTCATGAGAGCCAGCGCGGGTTGACCAGCATGAGTGCCCATATCACCTATCACAAAACCTTTTAAGGGTTTTCTAAAGAAAAAAAAAAAAAAAAAAAAAAATATATATATATATATATATATATATATATATATTTAGGATGTTATCTTATACAACATATCAATGAAGATCTAGAAGCTAGGGCATTCAAAAATGCCAAAAAAATAAGTCTAACCTAGACTTAATGGAAGGACTGATAGCTTCTGATGTAAGACTGATGAAACTTGATGAGTTGCTAAAAGATTCGGGCAAAAACCGAATCTAGATATTTTTTACTATAATGTCTGAATGTTTCCCAATTATAGCACACCATGTGGTCGAGAAAGGTATTACAATTTAAATTTGATCTGAAAACTGCAAATATATATTTTCTGTTACAGAGTAATATGAAGATAGACAGATAAATAAATAAATAGATAGATATGAGATAGATAGATAGATAGATAGATAGATAGATAGATATGAGATAGATAGATAGATAAATATGAGATAGATAGATAGATAGATAGATAGATATGAGATAGATAGATAGATAGATAATAATAATAATAATAATAATAATAATAGTCCTTTAATAGTCCCACAGTGGGGAAATTCAGTGTGTTACAGCAGCAAAGATAAGATAAGCAGATACAAATACAAATACAACATGTACAGGAATGTTCCAAGGTGAGAGGCATTACATTAATAGCAGACAGACAGATAGGACGTAGCAGAGGAGGGGGGGGGGATATAACAGGCAGAGAGATATTTCAGTTCTCTGTGTGTAATGATCTCCGCTTAGGTCGGTGTTGGTTGTACAGCCTAACCGCGGTGGGGAGGAAAGACTTCCGATAGCGCTCCTTCTCACACCTAGGGTGGAGCAGTCGGTCACTGACAGTACTGCCCAGCGCGATCACAGTCTCATGCATGGGATGGGACTTCTTCTTCTGCATGGAGCTCACCACGGACAGTATCCTTCTGTCACCCACCACCTGCACTGGGTCCAGTGGGCTCCCCAGGACAGAGCTAGCCCTAATAATCTTGTCAAGTTTATTTCTGTCCCTGGTTGATATACTGCTCCCCCAGCAGGCCACTCCAAAGAAGATGGCTGATGCCACTACCGAGTTGAAGAAAGTCCTAAGAAGTGCCCCCCGGATTCCAAAGGCTCTCAGCTTCCTAAGCAGGTAGAGCCTGCTGTGGCCCTTCCTGTACAGGGCCTCCATATGATCTGCCCAGTCCAGCTTATTATTAAGGAGCAGACCCAGGTACTTATAGGTGTTCACAATCTCGATGCCCGTCCCCAGGATGTCCACTGGTTTTGGAGGGCATCTGCCTTTACGGAAGTCCACCACCATCTCCTTGGTCTTCCCCGCGTTAATCTTCAGGTGGTTCCGGTGGCACCAGTCCACAAAAAACCGGTTCAGTTCTCTGTACTCCTTGTCATCATCGTCTGTGATGAGGCCTACTATTGCAGAGTCGTCAGAATACTTCTGTAGGTAGCAGCTGGATGAGTTGCACCTAAAATCAGCAGTGTACAGTGTGAAGAGGAAAGGGGCGAGAACCGTACCCTGAGGTGCCCCCGTATTACAGATCACGGTACCTGACACACAGTCTTGGGCTCTCACGTATTGAGGTCGATTTGTGAGGTAGTCTAGGATCCAGTTGGAGAGGTGGTGGTCCACTCCAGCAAGGCCCAGCTTGTCCCTCAATAACCTGGGCTGTATGGTGTTAAAAGCACTGGAGAAGTCAAAGAACATTTTTCTCACTGTGTTCCCTGGTTTCTCCAGGTGAGACAGAGCCCTGTGCAGAAGATGGATGATGGCATCATCTACCCCAATGCCCGGCCGATAAGCAAACTGGAGGGGGTCCATAGCGGGGCTCACTAGAGGGCGGAGATGTGTGAGAACCAATCTCTCCAAGATCTTCATCAGGTGGGATGTCAGTGCTACAGGTCTGTAGTCGTTGAGGTCCATAGGGTGGGGTTTCTTTGGAACTGGTACCACACAAGAAGATTTCCATAATTCAGGGACTATTTCCTGCCTCAGGCTCATATTATACATATATGTAATTATACCACACAGCTGGTCCCCACAAGTCTTAATTAGCCTTGCACTGATGTCATCTGGCCCTGCGGCTTTCCTCGCCTTGATCTTTTTCATCTCCTTCCTCACCTGGGCCCGTGTGAAGGTCAGACTGTGGTCAGATAAAGACAGATTTCTGGATTTACTGGTCTGTTGGGAAGTAGCCACATGGGGTGAATGGGGTGAAGTGATTGTGGTGAGGGGAGCTGAAGGACATTCTGGGGTGGGAGGAGCTGGTGTGTGATCAAATCTGTTGAAGAATAGGTTTAGTTCATTAAGCCAGTTAACATCTGCCTCAATCTGGCAGACCGACTGTTTATGACCCGAAATTGACTTAAGCCCCTCCCAGACCCCCCTTATGTCTTTTCTTTCCATTTGCTTTTCCATTTTTTCCTTATAACTGGCTTTTCCTTGCCTGATTAGATGCCTCAGCTCCTTTTGTACTTCCCTCAACCCCTCCTTATCTCTTGTCCTGAATGCCATCTTTTTCTCCTTAAGTAATGTTTTTATATCAGAGTTAATCCATGGTTTGTTGTTGGAGAAGCACCTCACCACTTTTGTGGGTACTGTGTTGTCCACACAAAAATTAATGTAGTTCGTTATGCAGTGTGTGAGTCCTTCTATATCTTCTCCATACGAATCCTGCAAAACTTCCCATGCGGTTGTGTCAAAACAATCCCTCAGAGCCTCATCACTCTCCTCGGACCATATCCTCACTGTGCGGGTGACAGCTGGTTCTCTACGTACAAGTGGCTTGTACACAGGTCGGAGATGTACTAGGTTGTGATCCGATCTTCCCAGGGGCGGTAGGGCTGATGAGTTATATGCCTCCCAACACGTTGGTAAAGAACAAGTCCAGTGTTTTGTTGTCTCTTGTGTGGCAGGTTACATACTGTGTGAAACTGGGAAGTGTGGATGATGGCGAGGCATGGTTGAAATCGCCAGACACAAGAAGGAGGGCCTGGGGGGTGCTGAGACTGTAACTGGCTCAGCGTGGCTTGTAGGACCTCGCAGGCAGCGTCAGCTTTCGCAGAGGGGGGGACATATGCAGCTATCACGATGACATGTGATAGTTCCCTTGGTAGATAGAAAGGTCTCATGCTCACAGCTAATAGTTCAATGTCCTTACAGCAAGTTTGCTCCTTAATCACAATGTGCCTAGGACTGCACCATCTATTATTCACAAACATTGCCAGCCCCCCTCCTTTCCTCTTACCGCTCTCCCTTGTCCTGTCTGCCCGAAGGAGTTTAAAACCATCCAAGGAGACCAGAGAGTCAGGAGTAACTTCAGTGAGCCAAGTCTCTGTAAGTAGCATCATGCTGCACGCCCGAAACTCCTGATGCTGCCTGGTGAGCGCTGTTAGTTCATCCATCTTGTTTGAAAGAGATCTCACATTGCCCATAATGATGGAGGGAACAGTTGGTCGGTAACGCCTCTTAGATAGATAGATATGAGATAGATAGATAGATATGAGATAGATAGATAGATAGATGAGATAGATAGATAGATAGATAGATAGGACACTTTTAATAAGGTTGCATTTTCTTTAAAGCCTCAGATAATCCCTCGCTCTTATTGTTTCTAGATTTACTGCAGTAGTTTGTAAAATAAATAAACTGAAAAATAAGAAGAAAAGCCGAACAAAATATCTGGTCCCAGTGAGATAGAGGCAAAGCAAACTAATTAGAAAAACTGTATATAAGTGGACAGAAATGCTCAGAAATAAATTGTGCTCTGACTAAAATGGCGCCTTAATAATCTCAGGTGAGCATTTAGCAGCGGCTCCATTTAATAAAACCCTAATTCATGTCTCTTTTTCCTCCTTGCTCAGGAGCCGTGTGTTGGGGATCTGCATTCTCAGCATTCTGATATTGTATGATGTCATCCTGGAAATGAAGAAAACTGCAGTTCTATAAGTCTGTGTTCAGACCTGAAGGTAGTTGGTTGTCTATCATCTGCCCCAATTACCCTTCAGCCTCCTAAAATGTGTAGTTTGGGATTAGATGGCCATGCCTATGGCAGCTCTGAAGACAACGGCGGCTGCTCCTCAGGGGCAGGGCCAGATTATAGATTCTCCATTCCAGTTATTGAGAATTCTTTCCAGGTCACTTGTCGAGCATTTCCTATGTGAATATAAAATACTAAGAAAAATTAAGCAAATTTGGTTTGTCTTGAACTTTTTGAAGACTTGACACTTTTCCTAATATTTTGTGTATGCAGCTCCTCTGCAGTCCTAGGAGTAGAGATGAGCGAACTTCTTTGTATCAAGCCAGATTAGTTATGGATAATCCAAAATTTTCAACCAAACCAGAAACCTTTGGAGTTTGGCACCCACGAATCAATGTTATATTCTGGGGTGTCTTTAGACTATAATAAGCAGAGGCCCAGGGGAGGTGCCAAACATAATAATCACTGATCCTGACATTCCCTCACCTCTCCTGGGCTCCCTCATGGTCCTCTTTGGTCACCCTCCTGGGTGACATCACAGGCCCCGAGGAACTGCTGTGACCTGTAATTGGGCTTCAGCTGTTATGTGGACTGGAGAAGAGAAGCCAAGTACAGGACTCTACTATCTCTGGCAGTCCCCAGGAGATGAATGGAGTGGCAGCGTGCATGTGTGACCACCACTCCATTCATAATGGGGGCATGGGGCCCTGGGATAGATTGTCACTATCTGTTGAGTGGGGATTCACAAACAGGCCATGAGACTAGACGTGAGTGAACCGGTTTGTAACAAATGTTCCAAAAATCTTGGGTTCTGTCTGCTGAACCCGAGATTTTTGGGGTTCATCACCCATGAATCACTGTTAGACTCCAGGGCCTCTTCAGACCCAGTATAAAAATTGGAGGCTGAAGGGAGGTTCGGTAAAATAATAAAAAGTGATACTCACCTTCCCTTATCTCTCCTTCCTTGTGGTTTCTGGTGTGCATTCTCCAGCGTCTTCAGTCCCCCAGGGCCTGTGATGTCACCCAGAAGGCCTGAAGAGAACCAAAGATGCTGGCGCACCCTTGGCTGTCGCGTGGAGCACGCCAACATCATGACACTTTAACTATAATATAAACACTTTCAGATCAGACCGAACAATTTGGAAACTAAAATGGCAGGAGAACCTGGGAAATACTCACAAAACGATTCCACCCATCACGATATGTGACAAATGAACTTGTGAAGCAGAAGCAGCGCTCACCCTGATGCCACTGCTGTCTCGTGCAGCTGATCTGTGTGGGTCTCAGGTGTCAAACCCCCACCAAACAGATATCAATGATGGATCGTAAGGTCATCAATGGTAATATCCATCCCTGACTAGCTGGAGCCACGACAAGACTGTCCACGTCCATGCACAGGTTGACATGTAGTAACGTTCCGTCATCAGGAAAGTCCTCGGCGCGGTTTAAACTTCCATGATTTTTTTCTCTCTTTCTCTCTCCTGCCTGTCTGATGGATGAAACCATTAGTGAAATCACTGTAAATAATGTGTTAAGTCAGAACTTACAAGCGGATCCCTCATTACGGAGGTTTCACATTTCCTACTTCCCAATTAATGTTTAAGGCTTCGCAGAAACACAGATATGTCACAGCGTGTCAGCGTGTCAGCCAACGGAGCGCTAATAACGCAGCGGACCTGAAAGAGCGCGCTCAATGTCACATCCCTTTTCTTCAGCCGTAAATAACATATTTCAATGTATTTTTTTCCCTCTTTGATGGCCGCTTCGCCTTCATTTCAACAGAGAATTTTCCAGGCAATAACATCATTATCTCATAGAACTTTAATTGCTCCTCTGGAAGGAGACGGATAATCTGAAGATTTACGCCTGGCGTTGTCGCCGCCGACCAGAAATGAAGAAGAAAAATAATGATATGTATTGATGAGACGAAAGACGAAAAGGAAAATATTGAGAGATGCGAGTGGAAGATAAAACGTCGACTGACGCTCTGCAGGTGACCGGTGATCAGTAAGAAGAAGAGCGGACAAGTAATGATCCTGTAGAAAGATCTCTGGGCGGAAAGTTCTGGAGTTATAATTTACCTTCATGAGTTCTGCAATTGTGACATGTGAATGTCAGCTCAGCTGTCATGGGGATGAGCCAGAAATATGGTGGTGCTCACTTTGTAAATGTAGCTGAGCTCAGTTTGTAGAACTCAGCTGCAATACCAGACAAAGCCAGAAGGGTACAGGTTAATCTGATGTGACAGGAAGGGCTGAACTGCAGTACCTGACACAACCACAAGGGTGTGGATTTAAGCTTCAGTACCAGGCAGAGTTCAGCTGCAATACCAGACAAAGAAAGAAGGATACGAAGTTAGGCTCAAGTACTGGGCAGAGTTGAGGTGCAGTACCAGGCACAGCCACAAGGGGATGGAGTTAAACTTCAGAACAAGGCAGACAGGAACTGCAGTACCAGACACAACCACAAGTGGGAAAACTCAGGCTCTCCTGTCCTGTGGATTTAATATGCTAAGAATCCGGCGGGGTAGAATGGGTGCTGTTGTGCTTTAGCTTCAGCCCACAGCATTGACTACTCAGGGCCTGAGTCATGTGATGTGCTGCAAGTAGGTCCAGCACTGCAGCCCTGATTATGGGGGTTCTATGCCTAGTACGGTATTACTAATAGGGCTCCCACAGAGGCACATGTGCCCTCTACTGTACCTCCATAGACCCCTGATTTCTCTGGTATCATGTCCAGTTTCTTACAAGTAGTTGTACCACTTCATATTTAAAGGGGTATTCCAATAATTTATTACATTTTCTCCTATCCACAGGTGGGGTCTAATCTCTGGAACTCCAGCCATGAGAATGGAGATCTCATGTGCCTAAATGAATGAATGAATGAAGAATCAACTTTATGTGACAGCTGAAGATAACCAAGCACCATCTCAGGTAGTTCCACAGAGATTAATGAAGTGAAAGGATATGTCCAACCTGTATTTCCAGTCATGTGATTAGAGCCCTAATGATCATACAGTTATCCTCTAGCCTATGGATAATGGGTGACTTATTTCCTGGAAAACCCCTTTAAATGGAGTCTGTCGGCCATTTTGGTCCCTTAATTTGCTACAGGGATAGATAACTAAAGCGAAAATGGGTTAAATCTTACCTAGGGTGAAGGTCATGCTGGTTGCATAACCGAGAAAGGACATTTTCACCCACCATGTACCACAATCCAAAATGTCTCCTAGGTGGTCCCCAACAATGAGGAATCTCTGTAGTCAAGGCTCTCAGACCTCACATCTACTCTTCAGTGATGGCTCCAGTGGTCTCCTGGATGTAAGAAGAGATGGAAGGGGTAACAGTAGACACTCACTGTTAGGGACCGCCCAAGGGGCACATTAGATGATGGTGTGTGGTGCATTAAAACTTCATTCTCTTGGTCTAGCAACTAGCATGACTATCAGTTTAAGCGATAGACCCCCACTAAGGAGCCATACATGGCCAGTACCAGCAGATTTAAGATGTGTGTGAGCCCTAGGACTTTACTATTACATATACATCACGTCTATGTCAAAGTGTCCAAGCAGACAGAGAATATTTAGATAAAGCAAAGGTCACCGTGGTGGAACACGCAGATCTCAACCACCAGATCCTGTCCATTGTAATGTCTTCATTACTGCATGAAAAAATGACCATAGCCGGTGACATGTCATCCCACAGATGACTCAAAGCTGTGCAGTCGGCCTCGTAAACACTGTGATGAATGGTTTATGCAAATGAGTACAATGGACAAAAATGTTGTCATATTAATAGTCAAGAAGGCTAAATGATGTGTATGGGAGCGCGAAGCCAAGTCCATAACTCAAGAGTAATGACACTGTGATGACAGCAACTTCCATGGAGTAGGACAGGAAGTCAATGCCGCTCTGTTCTGGAAGGATATTGAGTGTAGATAACAAGTCGTGTAACCTATGATAGGATTTCAATGAACAATTTCAGCTGAACCATGACCACTAATGGACTTCTGGGGTTTGACATCTGACTAGTCCAAGCCAGAGACTGGAATCAGGGAGGAGAGAGTCTTACACCATGGCTGATATAATATCCATAGAGGTAAGCTGGACACAGGGTAGATGGACCTCAAGTGCCCCAAGGCTCAGCAATTCTCCAGGTCTCTATGCTAGCCCATTCCCCTTTGACCCTAATTGAGCTGACTCAAAGGTGGTTCTATGCTCTAACACAATAATGATCCAGCAGAAGACACCCAAATGTGATGGGTACCATGGTACTAAGTATTGTTGTAGGGCAGGCCTTTAGAAGCATTTTCATCTGGTAGGTCCAAGAAACCACAGTCACTGGGCAAGGTTATCTAGAAAAGTTCCTATTTTCTAAACAGTCCTAGGTAAGTCAAGGGATACAGGTAAATGATCACAGGGCATCAGGTGGCACACTATCTTCTGGATCACCAGGGACGGTAATTTACCACATGAACTTACAAAGACTAAATATGAATAGAGAATAAAGACAGGTTTAGTTTAATGCTGGAGATAAATAGAAGTTTCTTCAGTACTTCTCTATATATGTCCTGCATGATGGTCTTGGGGCTGTTTCTGAGTTAAAAAAAACATTTATAGAGGAGATATGTGCAGTGTTTGTTAGCTAGTCTCCACCCACCAGCTCAGAAAGAACTGCTAACTACAGATAGACCTTGCAGAGGGGAAAACTGCTAAAATTGCAAAAAAAAATAAAAAAAAATAAACAAAAATAGTGTTATTACCCATATTGAAGCACAGATTCTCCTTTACTTACTGCGTACATGGTATGACAGTTAGTCTACACACACCAGCTCAGAGAGAGGAGCAAACTACAGATAAACCCTGCAGAGGGAAAAAACTGCTAAAACTGAAAAAAAAAAAATCATAAAATAATCAAAAATAGTGTTATTACCCATATTGAGGAACAGATTCTCCTTTACTTACTGTGTACAGTATATGACGGTTAGTCTGCACGCACTAGCTCAAAGAGAAGAGCAAACTACAGATAGACCCTGCAGAGGGGAAAACTGCTAAAACAAAAAAAAATGTTATTACCTGTGTTGAGGAACAGATTCTCCTTTACTTACTGTGTACAGTGTATGACATAGTCTGCACCCACCAGTTCAGAGAGAACTGCTAACTACAGATAGACCCAGCAGAGGCGAAAACTGCTAAAACTGAAAAATACAAGTCAGACTCATAAAATAACCAAAAATAGTGTTATTACCCATGTACACAAATGGCAGCTTATGCTGAAAATTCAATTGAACAGGCAGGTACATTTTAAGGACCAGAACATTTCTTGCTAAGACACCAAAACACCACCATCGTCCCAATAGCATACAAGAATATCAGTATTGTCCACCAGGTCACCAGGGACAGTAATTTATAGCTTTTAGTTTTTTTATGTGTATAATTTTACTCACTTTGCTACAAAAATTGTGAATCGGCTGCTGAATTCTCGTCACCTGAATTACCCGACTCTTCTTTTATTAATAAGAAATTGTTTTCGTCTGGGATTCGACTTTTTCAAAGCTCAAATATTTGACACGGAGACCTCGGCATTAGGTAAACAGTCTCCGTCTCCCCAGCAGACCTCTGTAGTGTGTTATTGCTCTGAGCTTGAAAGACTCTCCATTATTACTTTTGATTTGTGACATTGTCGCTCCGGCATCACCACGGGGGGCGCCCACACAGATCCTCCTGGCTAGCTTTACTAAATGATTTTTTTCTTAATTCTAATTTCTCTCCCATTCCGCAATGTTCCAAGACACACAGAGACCCGCTGAGTGCAGCAAGAGCTGAATTTTATTTCCCCGAGTGTGACATTGCAGCCATGAAATATAAGTCTGGAAATCTGCAGGTGGTTATATCAGAAATGAGAAAGAAATCATAAGTAATTATCGCCATTTATGCATTAAATCCATTCCAGTGTTTACCTGAGGTGTGAGCAGAGCTGAACGCACCGCCATTTCCCTGCAGCGGAGGAACATTGGAACCGCACATTGTTCACATTTACATTGCAACATTGGGAAAAATAGCGACTTACAGACCCGGAGATGATGCAAATTTAGTAACATTGTAGAAATCACATCAGCGAACTGGAAATTCAATAGAAATGTCCAAATCTGTAGCTTGGAACAATTCAGATTATTTCTCTGAGAGGTTTGCCATGATGGACTGGCATAGTGCAGGCACTACACGGGATATTATCAGGCAGTGGTGCTTTGCATAGTCCTCGGTGCATGCCCAATTTACAGATACCAGGTATAAATTAGGCTGTACCAATGACCACTGTATATGCCACCACCAGATATAGTCAGAACCACCAACACTAGATCACTAGATATTGGACATAACAAAACCTTTGTCCACCAGGTGCCCTGACTTTTGCACTGACCACTAGTAGCTAGATACTATCTGTGCCACTGACCACCAGGATTAGGTCATAATCATATATCTTTGTCCACCTGGCACCCAGACTTCACCACCGATCATACTGATCAATATTACCTGACCACTGACCACCAGAAACTAGGAAGTGTAGTACCACTGACCACCAGGGCAAGGTCGTGACAATATCATTATCCACCTGGCACCCAGACTTCACCACCGATCATACTGATCAATATTACCTGACCACCAGAAACTAGGAAGTGTAGTACCACTGACCACCAGGGCAAGGTCGTGATGATATCATTGTCTACCTGGTACCCAGACTTCTCCATAGATCATACTGACCACTATTGACTATACTATTGGATTGTAGAACTGACCACCAGATGCTACTTGTAGATACTGTTAGTACCACTGACCTCCAGGACTAGGTCATAATCATATAATTGTCCACCTGGTACCCAGACTTCCTCAATGAACAAACTGATCAATACTACCTGACCACTGATCACCAGAAGCTAGAAAGTGTAGTACCACTGACCACCAGGGCAAGGTCATAATGATATCATTGTCCACCTGGTACCCAGAATTCTCTGATCATATTGATCAGTTTTAACTAGAGCACTGCCCATGATTAACTAGAAAGTCTCAGTATCAGTGACCACCAGGACTAGGTTATAATCATATCATTGTCCACCTGGCACATAGACTTCCCCACTGATCACACTGGCCACATTTGACTATGTACTATATTTGTATCAAGGCACTGGAGGATTACACTATGTCTCAGACTGTTGTTCTTTATATGTAAAGTCATTTATTGCCTATTTGGACAAGAAGGATAGAACATTTGACCACTAGGACATCAGGGACATGCATATTGTCACAGGAGAAGGTATATTCACTAGCACACCATGTGAAGTGTACAAACCAACATAGACACCAGGGACAATATACCAAGCATGAAGCACAGGTCCACTAGGACACCAGGGACAAGATGCTGTCTTTTGTCCCAGCAAGGACAAAACATTCACTAGGACACCCCACGAAGACATTTACTAACCCACAAGGACATCATACAATCCCGAACAAAGCTTGAATACAAAGTACTTAAAATCTCTGAAGTATTTGTCCACTAGGACATCAGGGACAAGACATTTACTTATGTAGGACACCAGCCCACAAGAAAACAATACATCACACATGAAGCGCTGTCCACTAGGACAATAGGCAGAAGCATACTGTCCTTGGTCACAGCAGGGATAAGATATTCACAAGGGCACCAGGTATAGGACAGTAACCCACAAAGACACTAAGATATTACACCAAACATGGAGCACTCGTGCACAAGGACAACAGGGACAAGACATTCACTAGGACATCACGTGTAGGGCACTAACCTCCAAGAACACCAGAGACAATACACCCAACATGAAGTACTTTCTCACTAGGACATTAGGGACAAGCATATCATCCTCATTGCAGGAACAAAAAATTCACTAGGACACCAGGGACAATACCAATCATGAAGCACTTATCAACTAGGATGTCACGAACAAGGCATTCACTAGGACACCAGCTACAGGACACTGACCCACAAACACACAGGGACAATACACCCAACATGAAGCACTTAGCCAAGTGCTGGAGGTCAGCATACTAACCTGAGTAAAACGTGTGACTTACACATAGAGCGGTGAACGATTCACACTCTCCGGAAGCTTCTCAGGTTATTCTTTATAACAGAAAAAGTTCTAGAAGCGGCGGCCATGATCACTTCTATCCCCATTAATTACGACACGCATTTTAATGATTCTTCTTCAGGAAAATGCATTATGTCCGGCTACATTATAATATACTGTGGCATTATTAAGAATGGTTTCCAATTAGGGCCTCCGCCTGTAGCCATCTTTACTCTCCTTTGCCAGTATGAGGTTTGAGAAAAGGATAATTATTCCGAAGACCGATGAGATTAAATAAGTTACGGGGGTTGGAGCTGGAACCATAAATCGCACTTTGCACGGTCGTCTTCTGGAGATAGCCTTATTATATCATTATTGAGGAGAGTTTTAGGCAGTATCCCCCTCTGGTAAGAAAATATTATCCTCGATATGGGGGGAGGGGGGAGGCCTTTAGTCATAGCTTTGCAAAATACAGTATTGATCTAGGCACTTAACAGTCCTACTTGTCAAAAACGTAATGATATTAGCCGCGCCTGACGTAATGTGGTCAACGGACGCCAAGATTAAAATCGCACGGCCTTATTTGGCTTAGATAATTGGCTAAATATATTCTCTTCCATCGCCGGCCCTGGGCATTCCGCACTAATAAGGTATCATATTAATTTTCATTAAAGGCCCTGAAGAGTTGGAAACATTTTTTTTCGGTCTGTACGTTGTTTCTCTTTTTAATCGCGTCATTTGTATTCCGGCCTGACAATTCGCCGGGGTCATTTGGAGTTTTATTTTTGGTTAATGCTTTCGAAGCTTTAGAAGATTTTATCTCCCTCCAATAAAGTTCAGGAGGGCCCTTACTAAAGGACATTATCCGAAACATTTGGCGACACTCTCGGGGAGCCCGGGAGTTATTACTGTTGTGAAATGCAGAATTAAAGACAGATTATGTTTAGTACAAGCTGGTTTACATTCCGTTGTAGAGACCTTAGTACATTATAATGGACCCCGCGTCGGGAATAAAGCTCCTCCCCCTCCGTAACTTTAATGAATGCAAAGCTTTACATGCAGATACACTTTACATCTAATGATGACTTATTCTGCAGATTTTTTTGGTTTATTACTGCATTGGACATAAGCTACATTCTTATACATTATTTGTAAAGTACTCCATTCCCATCCAAAGCTGCATTCAGAATTCTGCTGAGTGTTACTTCCACAACATGCTGAAAGAGAAGGCTTAGTTGTTCTCCCATATTGCACTAAACTGCGGAAGATGCAGCGAAGATGACTGTATCTGGGGTAAACCGATTTATCCATAATGTATAATGTATATGCAGTGAAGCAGCAGAGGACAGTAGAGCATGCTCTCTATATACAGTGAAGCAGCAGAGGACAGTAGAGCGTGCTCTCTATATACAATGCATCAGAGGACAGTAGAGTGTGCTCTCTATATACAGTGAAGCAGCAGAGGACAGTAGAGCATGCTCTCTATATACAGTGAAGCAGCAGAGGACAGTAGAGCGTGCTCTCTATATACAATGCATCAGAGGACAGTAGAGCATGCTTTCTATATACAATGCATCAGAGGACAGTAGAGTGTGCTCTCTATATACAATGCATCAGAGGACAGTAGAGCGTGCTCTCTATATACAATGCATCAGAGGACAGTAGAGTGTGCTCTCTATATACAATGCATCAGAGGACAGTAGAGCGTGCTCTCTATATACAATGCATCAGAGGACAGTAGAGCATGCTCTCTATACACAGTGAAGCATTAGAGGACAGTAGCGCATGCTCTCTATATACAGTGAAGCATTAGAGGACAGTAGAGCATGCTCTCTATATACAGTGAAGCATTAGACGACAGTAGAGCATGCTCTGTATATACAGTGAAGCATTAGACGACAGTAGAGCATGCTCTGTATATACAGTGAAGCAGCAGAGGACAGTAGAGCGTGCTCTCTATATACAGTGAAGCAGCAGAGGACAGTAGAGCATGCTCTCTATATACAGTGAAGCAGCAGAGGACAGTAGAGCGTGCTCTCTATATACAATGCATCAGAGGACAGTAGAGCATGCTCTCTATATACAATGCATCAGAGGACAGTAGAGCATGCTTTCTATATACAATGCATCAGAGGACAGTAGAGTGTGCTCTCTATATACAATGCATCAGAGGACAGTAGAGCGTGCTCTCTATATACAGTGAAGCATCAGAGGACGGTAGAGCATGCTCTCTATATACAATGCATCAGAGGACAGTAGAGCGTGCTCTCTATATACAGTGAAGCATCAGAGGACAGTAGAGTGTGCTCTCTGTATACAATGCATCAGAGGACAGTAGAGCGTGCTCTCTATATACAATGCATCAGAGGACAGTAGAGCATGCTCTCTTTATACAGTGAAGCATCAGAGGACAGTAGAGCATGCTCTCTATATACAATGCATCAGAGGACAGTAGCGCATGCTCTCTATATACAGTGAAGCAGCAGAGGACAGTAGAGCGTGCTCTCTATATACAATGCATCAGAGGACAGTAGAGCATGCTCTCTATATACAATGCATCAGAGGACAGTAGAGCATGCTTTCTATATACAATGCATCAGAGGACAGTAGAGTGTGCTCTCTATATACAATGCATCAGAGGACAGTAGAGCGTGCTCTCTATATACAGTGAAGCATCAGAGGACGGTAGAGCATGCTCTCTATATACAATGCATCAGAGGACAGTAGAGCGTGCTCTCTATATACAGTGAAGCATCAGAGGACAGTAGAGCGTGCTCTCTATATACAATGCATCAGAGGACAGTAGAGTGTGCTCTCTATATACAATGCATCAGAGGACAGTAGAGCGTGCTCTCTATATACAATGCATCAGAGGACAGTAGAGTGTGCTCTCTGTATACAATGCATCAGAGGACAGTAGAGCGTGCTCTCTATATACAATGCATCAGAGGACAGTAGAGCATGCTCTCTTTATACAGTGAAGCATCAGAGGACAGTAGAGCATGCTCTCTATATACAATGCATCAGAGGACAGTAGCGCATGCTCTCTATATACAGTGAAGCAGCAGAGGACAGTAGAGCATGCTCTCTATATGGACAGTGAAGCAGCAGGAGAGCATAGAGAGTAGATTTCATATTGTATTACCATTTTATTGACCGGGTGCAGTGCGGCATTATCTCATGTTACCCGTTTCATCCCACACAAACCTGTCAATGTTCCCCCACCTCCAGTTTTATAGAAAGGGGTGGCCATAGAAATGTTAGAATTGCCTCTGGATACAAACATCGGTTCTATCAGTTCCCATTACACAGAAATGAATGGGATCCATCAGCCGATACCCTGTGACAACCGCCAGTGTGAACCCTGCCTTATCTTAATGGAAAAATAAATAAGCTACACTTCAGGCACTTTGCAATTTAATCCAATGATAAAAAGGTTTCAAGGCCAGACAAAAGCTGAGCACACCCCACGTGCCTGCATTGTGTGAATTGTGATGAATCTGCTGCTTTGATACATAGTAACCTCTGCCATTCCTAAGTGGCTCCTGGGGGCCCCCACTGGACGTCTGGCTGGGTTTATTTTGGGAGATTACTTGTGCTTTTGGAAGGTGGTTTGTCTGCAGATTGAAAAATGAAAGATAAACATGACAGATCCACAAACAGCTTCACTTCTGCAGCAAGATCAGAAAATTGCATTAGAATTTGGCTGCGTCGCTCCTGACAACAATTAATAAACACCTCAGTCTGACAAATAAAATGACGCATCACCGCCTCAGTCTAGAAGCTTAGCCGTGACTAAGACTATACAAAGCATTTGTGTAACTCAGGACAGGAAGGGGATGCAAATGTTGTTTTTTTTAAAGGGGAAGCCAATTTTTGACTTGTTTAGGCTTCTGCACTGAAAGGAGCATGCACCCTCTAAGCTTTGTAATCTGGAAATCCTATAGACAGCTAAAGTTGTGGGGCTCGCTGACTCTCATTAGCATGTTGGTGTAACCCCATCCTTTCCAGAGCATGTTTCTCTGGTAGACAGGTATGAATAGCTGATGAATACACTGGACTCATGAGCTCTGACATGAGCTTGATTTGGCTAAGCGTGCATGTGTTTTGAATAGGATAGGTGAACTAAGCCTCTGCCATTGCCAGTCCATTAGAGGAAATACTGGTGGGCAGGAACTGAGTTTAGTTCATGAACAAACTGGACTCATAAGCAATCACATCAGCTCAGTTCAAGCAGGTGTGCATGTGTTCTGAATGCAATGGGTGAATTAAGCCTCTGCTTTTGCCAGTCCATTAGAGGAAACACAGGTGAGCATGGATTGAGTTTAGCTCATGAATACACAGGACTAATAAGCTCTCGCATGAGCTCAGTTCAGCCAGGCATGCATGTATTCTGAATGGGATGAGTGAACGAAGCCTCTGCCTTTGTCAATTCTTTACACACGTCTGGCAGAGACTTGGTTTCCTTGTGTTTCCTCTAAGCATTGAGACCTTATGAGTCCAGTGTATTCATGAGCTAAACTCAATCCCTGCCCACCAGTCTTTTCTCTATGCAACATGCATTGGAAAGGAAAGAATTTCCGGTGGTGATTTATCTCTCTGAAAACTAAAGGATTGGCAATGGCAGTGGCTTACTTCTCTCGCCAAATTCAGAACATGTGCATGCTTGGCCAAAACAAATTCATGAGCCCAATGTATTCATAAGTTAAACTCAATCCTCACCCTCTAGTATTCCCTTTAAGATATTATTGGTATAAGCATGGTGAAGTCCAACATGCCTGAACCTTCTTTCCCCTGACATCCATCACCTAGAGAAGCTGGGACAACCTATACCCATTAGATGATTAGCGAAAATTGTTAGCTTTGATCAACACTAATCTAGTGTGTATGACCAGTTTTAGACAACTTGTTCCGGTAAAAGCTATTCCTCTCGATACCCCCATAGACATGTACACTTGGCGCAGCCCAGTGCCAATCCCCAAGCTGTACATCGGATGGTGCTGGGACTATATCCAGATTCCCTCAATGATATTTATTGACCCTTCTTTCTGGGTTAGAATTCCAATTTTTCCTTGAAATATCTTTCTCAAGACCAGCATGGCAGAGGTTAACTGACATGCCAGCTCTAAAGGAAGGCAACAACATCATTTGCAGGCAGCGGTTTACACGCGGCCTCCTTCTCGTACAGCCCGCCGAGAATTTGCATTTAAAAGACTTTACTTTGGGGTAATGAGATTTTGATACCACCCGAAGGTTAAGTTTCTGAGATGCAAACGAACATTTATCAAGTCTCGAGCAAATCCAAATATCTTATCAAACACTTAGAATAAACTGCTGCCTGCAACATGGAGGAGTCAAGACGCCTCCTCCAGCCCGGCAGAAGCTCCGGGGCACAAAAAACTGTAACCGTCCCCACCTACCCTGTGCATTCATGATACAGGAGGGGCTCAGAAATTAAGGCTTGAGTACGCCTTCACCCCTGCACCCCCCCAGACCTGCACCGCTCTGCTAGCATGTGTCAGTCCCTGCAAGCCTTTACATTACACTATATTCAATGTCTAGTTGCTTTGATTCTGGAGAAAGTAAAAGGGATAAAGTTGCAATACCAGACATAACCTATGGAGAAGATTGGCGCTGTTTTTGCAAATAAAAAATGATACTCTGCTGCAATACCAAATGGAACCAGTGGCAAGAGTGGCGCTGATTTAGAAAAAAGTGAATTCGACTGACTTGCTATAGCAGCTGTAGCCTATGAACAAGGTTGTGAAAGAAATGAACGGGACTGAGCTGCAATGCCAGATATAACCAATGGACAAGAGTGGCACTGCTCTAATAAATATAAATGAGACTGAGCTGCAATACTAGACATAGAAAGAGAGGCGCTCCTTCTGGAACAAAATGAAAAAGACTAAGCTGCAATACCAGATACATCCTATGGACAAGAGTGGCGCTGTATGTAACGGGGCCGATCTGCAGTACCAGACAATGCCTATGAACAAAGGGTGGCGCTATTTCTGGAGAAATTGAACAGTATTGAGCTGCAATAACAGATATGACCAATGGAAAAGAGTGGTGCTGTTTTCTATATTGAGGTAATGGTGCTTATCTGCAATACCGGTCATAGCCTAAGTACAAGAGGGGTGCTATTTTTCAAAAAATGGAGAGAAGCTGCAAAACCAGACATGGCCTTTGCATACAAGTGGAGCTGTGTTCTGGAAAAAGTGAATGTGGATGAGCTGTGGTACCAGACAAAGCCTGGCACTAGAATAAGACTAAACTGCAATACCAGTCCTAGCCTATGGACAAGAGTGGCGCTATTTCTGGAAAAATAGGGCTAAGCTGCAATACCAGACATTACCTTGCACATAAGTGGCACTGATTCTGCAAGAAGTGGCTACAAATAAGCTGTAATACTAGACGAAACCTTTAAAAAAAAGTGGTGCTATTTTTTGGAGAAAAAAAAATGCAGCCCCTGTTTTCTAATTCCGGCCACTGCTTTAAGTAAGGCGCGTTGTATCTGTCACCCCTGCGTTTCCTTCCTTATGGCATCAGGTGTGTCAGTGCTGCAGCTCCGCTCCTCAGACCTGGCACGGATTGACACGAGCGCGGTACAGATTGTTCCTCATCATGGCGCTGCCCCATCTTTCCCACGGGTCAGCGCAGGCACGTCACGCCAATCTCTTTATCCCTGTCACATTGTTTCTCATTATGCATTTGACTGCGTTTCTAAACACCTCGGCTCATTATCGCGGCTTTCGCTCTGCAATTTCAGCCGCGCTCGGATACAATGAAACCTCCATTTTCCCGGATTTTAATTACGTGTGGCTTCTGACGGCACGAGGGGGTAGCGGGATTCATAATTCCATCCTAATGCCATAGTAACCATCTCCATTCAGCACTTTAATGTCACGTTGGACGGTCTTGAATAGAAAAACCCAGAATGCGGAGGGAGGAAGAGGTGCGCAATTTCTACTCTGTCACCGCCGCAATTATATCTGCCGAATAAAAGCAAAAGGTCAGCATTCTTCACCCGCGCCCAATCCATACACCGCATTATGATTGCTTTTTTCAATATTTTTTAATTTTCTTTTTTTTACTTTTTGTTATTTTTTTTTTTACATATTTTCATATTTCCGCTATTCTTCCCTTGCTATGCCAACAGCTGAGCTTCGATGGCACCAGCCAAGCAGGAATTCGCAACACCTGCGCTTATTCACGTCTGTATCAATACCTGCTTATTAGGAGCCTGGACCCCGGATACATTTCCAAAAATTGTAACAACCGGAGTCCAGGTTAGCCAAGTTGTCGGCAGATAGAGCGCCGCGTAGTTAATGAGATTTGTAGCAGGTAAAGTTTTATGGAAAGTTTTTGAACTTTTTTTTTTTTTTTTAACAAGAAATAACAATTCATGAATGGTGAATCCCAAAAATCTGGGATTTCACCAAGCCTAAAATTTTTGTAAAAGTGTTAACAAATATGGGTTGTTAGAAGATGGTTTTTTCACCCGTACTCAGCTCAAAGGAAGAAAAACAGCAATACCAGACATGACCTGAGGAGAAATGTGCTATTTCAGGAAGAAATCAGCCATATTTCTTTAAGGTTTTTGAACGTATTATTATGATTCAGAAACAGTGCCCCCCCATGTCCATAGGTTGTATCTGGTATTGCAGCTCAGCTACATTGAAGTTAATACAACTAGACTGCAATACCAAACATAACCTGTGGACAGGGGTGGCGCTATTCTTGGATTAAACCATCCATATTTTTATAGTCTTATACATCCTTCTTGCTGAGTTACCTTGATCTTCTATACGACATCAGATTCTGGATGAACACCAGTATTTGTGGCCATTGGGCCGACACCCATAGGGGTCACCAAGATAAATCTACAGCCGTGTATCTAGGCTTTCCTTCTGGCCAAGTCCTGGTTCTTGTTATAACCCCCGCCCCTGGTGCTCAGCACCCAAAACACACATTATGCAGGCCCCTCCCATTGGTTACACCCCTGCTTAATCTCCTTATATCTACCTAAGTGCCACATTTCATTGAAATTCACTTTGTGAACCAAAAGCATCAAGCTGAAAACCTCGAAAGTCCATCTCTGTAGCAGCTGCATAACATTCTGGAGCTCTCCGCCATATGACGCCGGCCCGGCGCCTGTCCATTATACATAACAGAGGGTTTCCGCTAAACCCGGAGCGATACTCTAATGTTCCAGAACCAAGTAATGAGGACGTCTTATAGGAGGAGAGAAGAAAAGGAATTCACTTTGCCGGATAGAAGAGGCGCTAATTTAATTGGCAAGTCCGCTTTCTGAAGTCCTACAACGTGGAGCAGATAAGGCCTAAGCCGGCTGTAGAAATAGATTTGCCGTATCCGCGGTCGGTGCGTCTGATGAGGTCAACACGGTTGTTTTACAGGCGATGCTGCGAAAGCCTGGAGGAGCCTCTCTAAAGACATTCAGAAGCTCAGACGTGGACTTTGTCTCCATGACAATTTCCCTATTTCACTATGCAGAGAAAAGGAAAATGAAAGAGAAGATTTACATAAGGATGAAGCGGAGCCGTAAATGGGAGAAATATCGTCCTTAACCCTTCATGTGCCGCATAATGAGGAATAATATTATAAGGATGAGATTTCTACCATTTAATCTCCTGTTAAACCACAATATTCACTATAGCTAGAGGAATATAGATCGTAAGGTAGTTACATCCCTGCATATATGGGGGCAGTATTATAGTAGTTATATCCCTGCATATAAGGGGCAGTACTATAGTAGCTATATTCTTGTACATAGGAGCAGTATTATAGTAGTTATATTCTTGTACATAGCAGACAGTATTATAGTAGTTATATTCTTGTACATAGGAGTAGTATTATAGTAGTTATATTCTTGTACATAGGAGGTAGTATTATAGTAGTTATATTCTTGTACATAGGAGCAGTATTATAGTAGTTATATTCTTGTACATAGGGGGTAGTATTATAGTAGTTATATTCTTGTACATTGGAGCAGTATTATAGTAGTTATATTCTTGTACATAGGAGCAGTATTATAGTAGTTATATTCTTGTACATAGGAGGTAGTATTATAGTAGTTATATTCTTGTACATAGGGAGCAGTATTATAGTAGTTATATTCTTGTACATAGGAGCAGTATTATAGTAGTTATATTCTTGTACATAGGAGCAGTATTATAGTAGTTATATTCTTGTACATAGGAGCAGTATTATAGTAGTTATATTCTTGTACATAGGAGCAGTATTATAGTAGTTATATTCTTGTACATAGGAGCAGTATTATAGTAGTTATATTCTTGTACATAGGAGGTAGTATTATAGTAGTTATATTCTTGTACATAGGAGCGGTATTATAGTAGTTATATTCTTGTACATAGGAGTAGTATTATAGCAGTTATATTCTTGTACGTAGGGGGCAGTATTAAACTATTAAAACTTCTATTCTGTGTCACTTCTCTCTCTCCACTGCTCTTGGCAGGTCATACAATGTACATTATTCATCAGGGGGCGATGTAGAGCATATGAGAAAGTTCTTTTCAAGATAAAGAGAATATGAAATCTTAGGAATGATGGGGGGGGAATGAGTGGATATTCTGAATGAAAATAATAGAGGGTGGGGGTTATTATAGAAATCTATTTTTTCCCCATGTTATTCAGGAATAATTACGGCATTGTGGACATTAATATACAGAGTGACTGTGACTGCTCTTTACTCCATACAATATACATAATACCGGAGCTGCAGAGTCTTTTATTGCGGAGGATTGGTAATTATGGCCACAATGGTCTGTTCCATGCGGCGTCCTCGACATATACGGGATGCGGAGCTTAACCTTTACCATGCACCTGTAATTGGGAGGCCAATTGTTGATACGTTGAAATATAAAATGCTCTGGTGAAGCAATTCCATGAAATGTATTTTGCGCTGCAAGTTCATTTTCGTATGACAAGGAAGAGAGGAAAGGACAGCCTGGTAATTGTATGAAGCTTGCCTGAGACCACCTGCAGCCAAGGACAGAGGACAGGCTCCTCGTCACATGTACAGAAAGAACGTGGCCTCGAAATCCTGCAAACCAGACATGGAAACAGAATGATTGCACTATTAACTGCATTTAGTGCACCTTATCTGATATCATTCCAATCCTTGCAACATTTTTCACCCCACTTGCAGGACATTTAAAGAAAACCTTTCACCACCTTCACCAAGTCAACCTCTTCATCATTTAATACGTGCCTTTCCACAGTTGGAATCTTTTCTCTAGCCCCCACCATTTCCGAGCTATTAGTACTGTTAGATTTGGAGCCAGATATCTTAACTAGACTCCCTGATATCAAGTGGGTGGTGAAGGACAGGAGCAGGAAAGGGGGGTGTCTCAGAGCACCAATCAGAGATGGACATGGTCAGAGGAAAGTGAGACTGTTCCTGAGCCCTGATACTGTCCGCCTCTGATTGGTGCTCTGAGTCACACCCCCATGCCTGCTCCTGCCTGACACCACCCACTGATAAAAGGGAGTCTAGTTATCATATCAGACACAAAAACTAACAGCTCTGATTGCTCAGAAATGGTGAGGGCTACCGAAAAAATTCCAACTGTGTCAAAATCAGTGGAGAGGAGGCTATTAAAGGATGAAAAGAGGTCGACTTGTTGGAGGTGCTAAAAGGTCCTCTATAAGCCTACTCCTTGATTGCACAGTAATGTCCACTTTTGAGCACTTCTGCAAAACTCCTGACTCCTTTGAGCTCCATTTTGCATGACAACCGAAATGGGTGCAGGTGATAATATGTCTTGGAAATAGTTCATCTTAATAGGGTTGGTCATTTCTTGTAGAAACAGAACCACACCTTTCCACAGGTGGTATGTAGTATTGCAGCTCGGCTCCAATAAGAGCTGCAGTACCACACACAACCTGATGACAGGTGTGGTGCTGTTTTAGAGACATACTAATACTGGACAATCCCTTGAAATGTGAGAAGCATAGCTATAGGAGGTGCAGGGGTAGCATATACAACTGGGCCCTGGTGCCTGAGGAGCCCAAAGGATGTTCTGCCACATAAGAAGACTTTAATATTCTACATCACATGGTGTATAGGGCTCTTGTACAGATTGGGTGCCCTGGAGCTTCAGGTTATTCCTCTGGGGGAAGCAAATTATGTGGTGTCTAAACCACCTAGCTGGTCTCTATTTAGCTCAACGAATAGTCCCTGACCAACAACTTGCATTAGAATTAGAATGATCATATAAACTGGACCAGAAACAAGAACAGCTCAACAGTCTAAACCAGGGGTGTCAAACTCATTTTCTCCGGGGGCCACTTCAGTCTCACGGGGTACCTTGAAGGGCCAAGATTACACATGTATAAAAGTAACTTCTCCTTAACAGTTAAGCGAGCTATTAAGCAGTAGTTACATTTGTACATTACTACTGTTACAATCAGCCCTTTGAGGGCAACCAGGAAGAACATAATGTATTGTTAAAACCTAAAAAGCATGTTACATACTATCCTCATCCTTTTCTGAATATATCAAAAATTAAGCACTATACAAATACCGTTTACCCCTGCAAACGGTATTATGCTCTATAGTTGCCCCTGCACACGGTATTATGCTCTATAGTTGCCCCTGCACACGGTATTATGCTCTATAGTTGCCTCTGCACACGGTATTATGCTCTATAGTTGCCTCTGCACACGGTATTACGCCCCACAGCGGCCCCTGCACACGGTATTATGCTCCATAGTTGCCCCTGCACACGGTATTATGCTCAATAGTTGCCCCTGCACACGGTATTATGCTCTATAGTTGCCCCTGCACACGGTATTATGCTCTATAGTTGCCTCTGCACACGGTATTATGCTCTATAGTTGCCTCTGCACACGGTATTACGCCCCACAGCGGCCCCTGCACACGGTATTATGCTCCATAGTTGCCCCTGCACACGGTATTATGCTCAATAGTTGCCCCTGCACACGGTATTATGCTCCATAGTGGCCCCTGCAATCTGTATTATGCTCCTTAGTGGCCCCTGCATTGGTATTATGCTCCATAGTGGCCCCTGAAAACAGTATTATGGTCCATAGTGGCCCCTGCACCCGGTATTATGCCCCATAGTGACCCCCCCACCCATGAACTATTATTATACTCTGGGGTCTTTTCAGACCCCAGAGTATAATGATTGGAGACCCAGGTGGTGACAAACATAAAGCCAGTGTTACTTACCTGGGCCCCGGTGCGCTCCCTGCGTTCGGCCTTCTTCAATGTCGCACAGACTGGCGTCGCGACATAATGACATCGGCCTGGCTCACATGACGCCTGTGAAGAAGAAGGCTGAAGCCTGCTGGGAGTGACATCGGATCACCGGAGAGGTGAGTAACTCTGGTTTTTATGTTTATCACCTCCCCGGGGTCTGAAAAGCCCCCCGGAGTATAATAATAGTAGTATTTGATGGGGTTCGCCGGCCGCGGCCTCACTTACCATCCCCGCTCCTGCACACAGCCGCTTCTGCGTCCCATAGCAGAAGGGGAAGTGGGGGCGGCCACGACCAGCAGCGGGGATCGGTAAGTAAATAGGCCGTTACGTGCCGGGGATGCTCCAGCAGGCAACGGCCTATTTATATATATAAAAAAAACTTATCCATCCTCACTTACCTCCGATAGCTTGATGCAGCCACCGCCTCCTCCTCTTCTTTTCCCCGACGTCTGCGTGTCAGCGTAGGAGGCGCGATGACGTCATTGTATCGCTGCCTGCGCTGACCTGCAGAGGTCTTGTAAACCAGCCCAGGACAGGTATCGCGTAGCTTTTTTTTTTTGTTTTGTTTTTATGCGGCCTGTCGTGGGCTGGTTTACATTACATAGATAATAAAAAATGCCGTGGCCCTGCGGGCCAGATAAGTGCCGGGCCGGATAACAGAAGTGCCGGGCCTTGTGTTTGACACCTGTGGTCTAAACTGAAGAGTGACACCATAGGCTGTAGTGATGACGCTACATATCACCGACCAACAGTGACTGTGCTGCCATCAGTGACCTATTAAGAATCAGTGGTCACAGACTATAATCTTTTTTCTAATCCCCCCCACATAAAAAAAATCAACATTTACTTTTTTCATCTGTTTTGATTTTTAAGGAAATCAGCTGAAATATCCTCAACCCCTTCAAATGCAAAGTTCCTATAATTAGCTAAACCGACATAATAATTATTACAGTAATTATAAGAAAGTGATAGCAGAATATTTCCTATTGAATAATTAAATCTGTGAGCTGCGGATCTTCTAAAAGAAACATTACCCAGAAAGTCATTAAAATCCTCCGATCTGTTCTGTAATGTGGAACATCCAATAATACTACAACTCTCCACAACCATTACATATTCTTATACACAGAGGGCAGTATTATAGTAGATATATTCTTGTACATAGGGGGCAGTATTATAGTAGTTATATTCTTGTACATAGGGGCAGTATTATAGTAGTTATATTCTTGTACATAGGGGCAGTATTATAGTAGTTATATTCTTGTACATAGGGGGCAGTATTATAGTAGTTATATTCTTGTACATAGGAGTAGTATTATAGTAGATATATTCTTGTACATAGGGGCAGTATTATAGTAGTTATATTCTTGTACATAGGAGGCAGTATTATAGTAGATATATTCTTGTACATAGGGGCAGTATTATAGTAGTTATATTCTTGTACATAGGGGGTAGTATTATAGTAGATATATTCTTGTACATAGGGGGCAGTATTATAGTCATTATATTCTTGTACATAGGAGTAGTATTATAGTAGTTATATTCTTGTACATAGGAGCAGTATTATAGTAGTTATATTCTTGTACATAGGAGCGGTATTATAGTAGTTATATTCTTGTACATAGGAGCAGTATTATAGTAGTTATATTCTTGTACATAGGAGGCAGTATTATAGTAGATATATTCTTGTACATAGGGGGCAGTATTATAGTAGTTATATTCTTGTACATAGGGGCAGTATTATAGTAGTTATATTCTTGTACATAGGGGGTAGTATTATAGTAGTTATATTCTTGTACATAGGTGGTAGTATTATAGTAGATATATTCTTGTACATAGGGGGGTTTTGTGTTTTTTTGTCTGGAGCAGTATTATAGTAGTTATATTCTTGTACATAGGTGGTAGTATTATAGTAGATATATTCTTGTACATAGGGGGCAGTATTATAGTAGTTATATTCCTGTATATAGGAGCAGTATTATAGTAGTTATATTCTTGTACATAGGGGGCAGTATTATAGTAGTTATATTCTTGTACATAGGAGGCAGTATTATAGTAGTTATATTCTTGTACATAGGAGCAGTATTATAGTAGTTATATTCTTGTACATAGGAGCAGTATTATAGTAGTTATGTTCTTGTACATAGGAGTAGTATTATAGTAGTTATATTCTTGTAAATAGGAGCAGTATTATAGTAGTTATATTCTTGTACATAGGAGTAGTATTATAGTAGTTATATTCTTGTACATAGGAGTAGTATTATAGTAGTTATATTCTTGTACATAGGAGCAGTATTATAGTAGTTATATTCTTGTACATAGGAGTAGTATTATAGTTGTTATATTCTTTTAAATAGGGGGCATTATTATAGTAGTTATATTCTTATACATAGGAGCAGTATTATAGTAGTTATATTCTTGTACATAGGAGCAGTATTATAGTAGTTATATTCTTGTACATAGGGGGCAGTATTATAGTAGTTATATTCTTGTACATAGGAGCAGTATTATAGTAGTTATATTCTTGTACATAGGAGCAGTATTATAGTAGTTATATTCTTGTACATAGGAGTAGTATTATAGTATTTATATTCTTGTACATAGGAGCAGTATTATAGTAGTTATATTCTTGTACATAGGAATAGTATTATAGTAGTTATATTCTTGTACATAGGAGCAGTATTATAGTAGTTATATTCTTGTACATAGGGGGCAGTATTATAGTAGATATATTCTTGTACATAGGGGGCAGTATTATAGTAGTTATATTCTTGTACAGAGGAGCAGTATTATAGTAGTTATATTCTTGTACATAGGAGCAGTATTATAGTAGTTATATTCTTGTACATAGGAGGCAGTATTATAGTAGTTATATTCTTGTACATAGGAGCAGTATAGTAGTTATATTCTTGTACATAGGGGTAGTATATAGTATTTATATTCTTGTACATAGGAGCAGTATTATAGTAGTTATATTCTTGTACATAGGAATAGTATTATAGTAGTTATATTCTTATACATAGGAGAAGTATTATAGTAGTTATATTCTTGTACATAGGGGCAGTATTATAGTAGTTATATTCTTGTACATAGGGGCAGTATTATAGTAGTTATATTCTTGTACATAGGGGGTAGTATTATAGTAGTTATATTCTTGTACATAGGTGGTAGTATTATAGTAGATATATTCTTGTACATAGGGGGCAGTATTATAGTAGTTATATTCTTGTACATAGGAGCAGTATTATAGTAGTTATATTCTTGTACATAGGAGTAGTATTATAGTAGTTATATTCTTGTACATAGGAGCAGTATTATAGTAGTTAGATTCTCATAAATAGCAGCAGTATTATAATTGTTATATGTTTGTACATAGGGGAAGTATTATAGAAGTTCTATTCATTTACATAGAAAGCAGTATTATTTAGTTATATTCTTATACATAAGGGATAGTATTATTATTAGTTATACAGTAATGTGTAATATAGGGGGCAGCACACTTTTTCGGCATATCAATCTTCCCTTGCTTCTGATTGCCCCATTTCTCTCTCCTGGTATGTAATATAATTAGTTGTTAGCTCGCAGGTTGCAGCAATGTTGATGTCCATTCTAATAGAATTACATGGCAGGTCCTGAGTGACAATAATTTTCTATAGCATCCTGCACTCTTACTAGAATTTTCATAATTGATCATTATAATATTGGCAATGTTTGATTAGTAGGAGACAGAAATAAACAACATTCTAACTCAAAGCTAAAAAAATGCCAAAAACATCTTATTTTTGATGCAAAGACTTGTAAAATGTTGCGCAGTTTACTTAACTTTTTCTTTGAAGATGCCGTTTCCTAATGATGGCCGCTCCATTTAATAGTAAACATCAGTAAACAAACTCTCAACAGCTGCAATAAATAATGGTGTTTGGTGATTTTAAAAAATAAAATCAGAGGGTTGCAACTCTACACTTCAAAGGAGGAGATAGAGGGAGAAAAAAAATTCCTTAAAGTATTTTTAATGTTAATTAAGCCCCTTTTTTGCAGCTTGTCCATCCTTTAAATATTTCACAACTAACAAGAAGCGTTAAGTAAAGAAGAAAATAGTTCAAAGTAAGGAAAGATCACTGCTTTTAATGAAATAAGATGTATATGGGAAGAGAAGTTAAAATAATGAGCCGGAGCGTTTCAGCACCATGGAGAGCGGCCAGATAGGAGCTGCTGTAATGGAACACACATACACAGTCGAAAATACAAGGAAATAACTTTATCTTTCTTCTTCTTCTTCTTTCTTAAGTTCTTGGAAACTTTTGGAAGTCTCCATAATTAAATTCTATGTGACATGTTTATGCAGTGTAGGGTGTTTACAAGTCTCTGCTCCTGTTATGTTGTGTTACATCTACATCACATTGACGGTAATAGTACGACGAGCTTATTTATCATACTGTCAATAGCAGGACATTATGAAAATAAGGATAGCCTAACACATTAGATAGCTGTCAGCTGAATGCTTGGCCTCGTTCTCCCCCGACTCTCTTCTTACCGTTCATGAACATGATCAACCAAGAGTGCATGTGTTCTCACTGTCAGAGAGATTATCTCACCCCCCCCTCCCCGAGACCAGAAGAATAGAGCGGTTGGAATCCAACAGGCCTGATACTTATTGAATTGAACATCTGCAGTTGGAGAAGCGGGGTAAGAGGTTACCATGCATATTGGATGTTCCCATGGAATTTGTCAAGTTTGGCCACTTTCATCTAATATATGGCCAATTTTATGAATATTTGTGAGGTTCTCCCTTACGATTACTTTCCAGAAGTGCTATTATTATACTGTGGGGTCCCTTCAGACTAAATTTTATAATAATCGGGGGCTCATGGATATGTTTAAGTTAATCAAAAAAATATTCTGAAATACTCTTAAACTCATACAGCTTTCCTTGCCTTTCCCTGGCTCTGCTGCAGTAACAGATCTTCTTTCCTGGGCGTCCCTGGCATCTTTTTGCCTCCTCCTCTGCAGTGACCCAAGTCTACTAAATATCACAAAGAAAGCCAGAAGGTGCCAGGAATGTCTGGCAAAGGACATTGCCATAGCTGAGCCCAGGAAAGGTGAGGAATAGTGAGTATGAGAGTTTCTTTTGTAAATTACACCATTCCTGGGGGTCTGATTGTTATACTCTGGGGTCTGAAATGACTCCAAAGTAAAATAATGAATCTTGGGTGGCAAACCCCCCCAAATTTTGGTAATATTAGTGACCATGTCAGAATTCTTCAAACTGTTTCCTGAGTCTGTAGCTTCAATACTCTGCCTGTGGGTTCTCAATCTATTGCAAAACAATGAAGAGGAGAGAAGAAGGGAGGAGAGGGGAAGGGAAAGGAGGAGGGGAGAGGGGGAGGAGAGAAGGGGAGGAGAGGAGAGGGGAGGAGGGAAGGGGAGGAGAGGGGGAGGTGGGAAAGGAGAAGGGGGTTGGAGGAGAGAGGAGGGGAGAGTAGGGCGGTGAGGAAAAAAGAGGGGAGAGGGAACGAAAGTAGAGAAGAGAGGAAAGAAGAGTAGGGAGGAGAGGAAAGAAGAGGGGAGAGGAGACAGAAGGTTAGGACAGGGAAGGAGGGAAGGGAAGAAGGGGGTGGGAGGAGAGGGGAGAGGAGAGGAGAGTAGAAGGGAGGGAAGGAGAGGGGAGAGGAAAAGAGGAGAGAAGAGAGAATGGTAGGGGAGAGGATGCAGCTGCAATACCTCCTATTTATTGCGTATCTGAGACTGCATTCTGTGAGAGGGGAGGAAGAGCAGCAAGGACAAAGAACCAACCCAGTTTTTATTTCTGTTTCTATTAAAACCTCAGTGAGTATTGTGTGATTGTTTTTTAGGTTCACAATTGCTATATAGACATATATGAATGGTGGACCCATCATCAGGATCATTTTCGGGGAATTACTGTGGATTTTAATCTGACTGCATAACTAAAAACCCGAGACAGCAGAACAAAGGATGTCATCGAATGCCTTTCAGTGTCTTCTCTTCTGATTAATCTTAATTTTGCGGTGTTTAATGTCTGGCTCTGGGCTCCTGTCACAGCTCATACTGAGTGTGTTCGGTCTGGCGGTAGTGAAGACATGTGCCGCAGCCGTGCATTGTCATTTGTGCTAAATGAAAAGCTTGTGCAATTTATCGGCTAATCTCCGAGATCTGAAAATCCACCTGTCCTTATCCCATTAATACCTAACACGCATAATACAGGGCTTCATTACTAGAGATATGGGCGGGTTTACATGTGCCGAAATCTCAGCTGGTCGTTGTTTACCATAAGCATGGCAGGTGCATGAGAAAGAGGATGGAGGATAACGTAATTACCACATAATGTTTGCGAGAGAAGAGGCTTTTAACCCCTAGAAGGGGAGTTTGGAGAATCATGATTGTTTTCAATCAGAAAGAGCGCCAGTCTTGCTTATAGGCCATGTCTGGTATTGCATCTCGCTTCAGACACAGATCATGGAGAAATATCTGGAAGAAGTCAGCCATGTTTTTTTAGTTTTATCTGGAGATGAGTGAACCAGTTCATAACAAACTGGACTTGTTGAAAATTTTCCAAAAATTTTGACACGACTAAATCCAAAATGTTTTGTGTTTACCACCTGCCAATCATTATTTTACACAAGGGTTTCTTCAGATAATTGGAGGCTCCGGGGAAGCGTAGGAAAACTGAGCTGCAGCATAACCATGTGACCAATGGACGTCACAGGCCTGAAAAAAGGAAGTGAAGCTCAGTATCACAGACAACCCCTGTAAAAGAAGTGTTTCTCCAGAACCCAATTGGTGACCCTAGCCTATCACCCCAGCCCCGCAGATAAATAGTTTAGGCCAAAAAACTACGGACAACCAATTTAATGCAGAGAGAAGACGTATCCTTTCCATAATATGCATCCTTAGACTGCTCTCATGGTGTGGACCAAACAGTCAGAAATGCAGCACACAAGCTCCCCCTACTGGACAGTGTTTTTAACATTAAAGTTGCAGGTTGACGCTTTCCATGAACTAATGCAGGGCCCCAGAAATCTCTAACGTCACCCAATATTTCTCCCAAGTCAAAGTCTGTTTATTTCCTCCCCGTCTTCAGTGTAACTTTGTCCTCCGCTTTGTGTCAGCGCCGGTTTAACATAAAGCCTCTTTTCTCTGTGTGATACAATGTCAGTGCGTCGTCAGCTAAAGCGAAGCATTTTCTCGTATGATTTGTAAGCTGTATATTTGCACATAATCAGCATCGAGCCTTTCTGCGGGATCATTATAGCAGCGAGTCTATTCCCTGTTGCTCATTCACCAGCATTACCGCTAACAGGGCATTTTGCTGCTTTATTATTCAACAGTTATTTAAAAACTATGCAAAATAAAATTCATGTTTTATGTATCCATTATGAGTTGTGATCGGAGCAATTATCGGGAGAATGGGGTACAGCAGCTGCGGGCCCAGATAATAACGGGTCTGAACTGATACCAAAACAAACGTGTATTAGGAAACAGTAGGTTTCATTTCGCTGTATTGTGCCGCATGGAAATCTATGGATGGATATGGAGAACATATTGTTACCAGGTATTGTTGTGCATTCTTTTGGGTTTGACTTATCTTGTGTGGAATCGGTAAAAGTGGCGATGCAGGGATCAAGCAGCACAATACGGCGTCAATAAAAATTAATTGGTTTGCAAAACGGATGTATAGACAGCCCTGTAAAGAACCTTTGGCACCCTACGAGGTTACATTCTGTCTGCAGACAATGACAACCTTAACATTGAAGGGTTTTATTCAAATCCTAAATTCCCCTCTTGAAAAGAAGAAATATAGGCTTTGCAAAAAATAAAATTATTCCTATAGAGTCAATATAAATACCTATAATAGACCTCTCGACTCAGAATGGCCCCATTCTTACCGGAGTGTGCAAACTCCATCACTTCCTTCCGAGTTCTCCTTGGTGGTTGCTGCTCTATAAATAATTCTTCCATTACTTACTAGGGTTACAACGCGGTTCGGAGGTCATCACTGTTCTCCGATGCACTAGACCCCTTGCTTCCATAGAGATCGCATGCTTAGATTGGCGTTTCTCCAGAATATTCTAGTGTCTTCCGAAACAGCAACCACTACCCCATGAAAAAGCATTGATGGAGGTCCATTGAAATGAATGGGTAAGGCCCAATCATGAGTGGTAAGAACAGATGACCATTTAATGTAGCTCAGAGCATACATCCAAACAATGGGGATTATGAATGATTTTTATAGATTTTTCCCAATGGCTTGCAGACCAAAGGTGTGATAATTGTCTAATGTGATCACACCATTACACCTACGGCCAACTTGAGTGTATTCATCAGTGTAATCCTATAGATTATGGCAGGAGTTGACGGCAGTCTGTAGGATGCTGATGAGGATTACTGATGTCAGCCTAATGTCAATAAATTCATTACAAAGCTCTTTCAGATGTGGCTCCACCAGTAGACTCACCATTTTCAAAGTGTAGTAAACTGGTCCATTGGTAACTTCACACTGGGATGCACCACTAGACTTATTTCCAAGAGGACAGATAAGTGATCCACTGGAAGCTTCATATAAGGTCTATGACTGGATCCATCATCTTCAATTGAGTAGTAAATCACTCCATTGGCAGATTCTACCACTGGACTCAGCATTTCAGAAAGTGAAGTAATCCACTCCACTTAAATTTTCACAGAGAGATCTACTATTGGATCCACCACTATATTCATCATATCCAAGAGGTAGTTAACTACTCTGCTAGAATCGCTAGACAAGAATACACCACTGGATCCATCCTCTTCACGAGCATAGTAGACCACTTCACTGATAGCTTCACACGGGGCTTTACCACTGCACTCATCATTTCTGAGAGGAAAATAATCCACTCCACTGGGATCTACTATTGGACTTGTTATCATTAAGAGAATAGCAATCCACTCTGCTGGTAGCTTAAAACACAGAGATCCACAACTACATTCATCATCTCCTATATAGTCTGCTAGAATTGTTAAACAAAAATCTACCACTGGAACCATCATGTTTAGGGATGTAATTCTGTCCACTGGTCACACAAGGATCCACTACTACATTTATCATCTCTAAGAGGCAGCTATATACTCTGGTATAATATTTAGACAATAAGTTACCACTTCAAGAAAGTAGTAGTCCACTCCCCTGGCAGCTTGGACTCATTATTCCTGAGAGGATAGTAATACAATCCCCTGGGAACTACTATTGCACTCAATATCTAGAAGAGAGTAGCAGTTCGGTCTACTAGGAACTTGAAGCTTCACAAAGGGATCCACCAGTGCACTCATCATCACTAAGAGGTAGTTATCTACTCTGCTAGAATATGTAGACAACAATCTACCACTGGATTCATCATTCCCAAGATAGCAATCCGCTCCTCTGGCAGTTTAACCCAGAGATCTACCATTGGAATCAACTGCAAGCTCTACTACTATTTGAAGCTTTTCATGGAGTCACCATCTTCAAGATAATGCTAACCTGATCCACTAACTCTACTTTAATAATCTGTGGAAACATAGTAATCCACTTTACTGGTGGCAGAGTATTAACCTTAGGACAGAGATTGATCCCCAGAAATATCATCTGCCAAAAGAAAGTAATCTGTTCTTACAGCTCTGGACAAAGATCCACCACTGGGCTCCATCTTATGATTGGGTCAAAAATATTGGCTCTATTGTCCTTCCCAAATGTTCAACCATTCAGTCTGTCATTCTGACATTAGTTCAACTGAATTGATCTAGTAGAGCAGAAGTAATCCATTCAGATCTCATTGTGCAGATAATGAGACATTGTATACACAGCAGCTTAAACCTACTTCTTTTTCACTGTTGACTTCCATATTTTTTTAGAACTGCAACAATCTTTAATGTCTGACACTTCAGAGGATTCTCGTTTCCCCTATGGAAGTGTCGGGTGATCTGCAAGTAAAGCAATTTATAAGACTAACAAGAACTCCCGGCAGCTAACAACACAAGAACAGAGCCCAGGAAATCCCAACAAGTTCTTGTGAATCCCAAGGAAGCAAAGAAAAGTTCAATACAGCAGATCATTATTTCTTATATTGTTATAGAAGATGGAGAAGCAGAGTCTAATAGAAGAAGAAGAAGCGTCTCCATGATGGACAATGCAACTCACTACTGGCACTAAGCTCCAAGAAAAAGTGTACATTGTATATAACAAACCAATGATCAGATATATCAATGTAAAGTATTACAGCAGATTTACTTCACCTGTGCAAACAAGGACTACATTATAGCTTAATAACTTATCATATTGGCTGCTGGATAAAGAATCTCATGTATCATTATATCTATCTAGTATAAAATTATATCATCTATAAATTACTTTGTGCCAGAAATTTGATTCCATTCTGGTGAACATTGATTTACCTTAAGTCACACCCATTTTTACACAAGCCACACTCCTTTTCAGCTAAGACCATTTCACTTGTTAAGCAAGACAGATAAAAGCACTAAGGCACATACTAAATTGACACATAGCTTATAGTATAATATGGTCTAGTATTAAAGTTGCTATATTCTTGTATACATAGGAGTAGTATTATAGTAGTTATATTCTTGTACATAGGAGCAGTATTATAGTAGTTATATTCTTGTACATAGGAGCAGTATTATAGTAGTTATATTCTTGTACATAGGAGCAGTATTATAGTAGTTATATTCTTGTACATAGGAGCAGTATTATAGTAGTTATATTCTTGTACATAGGAGCAGTATTATAGTAGTTATATTCTTGTACATAGGAGCAGTATTATAGTAGTTATATTCTTGTACATAGGAGCAGTATTATAGTAGTTATATTCTTGTACATAGGAGCAGTATTATAGTAGTTATATTCTTGTACATAGGAGCAGTATTATAGTAGTTATATTCTTGTACATAGGAGCAGTATTATAGTAGTTATATTCTTGTACATAGGAGCAGTATTATAGTAGTTATATTCTTGTACATAGGAGCAGTATTATAGTAGTTATATTCTTGTACATAGGAGCAGTATTATAGTAGTTATATTCTTGTACATAGGAGCAGTATTTTAGTTGTTTTATTCCTGTCATGGGGGCGTATTATAGTAGTTATATTCTTGTACATAGGAGGTAGTATTATAATAGTTATATTCTTGTACATAGGAACAGTATTATAGTAGTTATATTCTTGTACATGGGAGGTAGTATTATAGAAGTTATATTCGTGTACATAGGAGGTATTAATATAGTAGTTATATTCTTATACATAGGAGCAGTATTATAGTAGTTATATTCTTATACATAGGAGCAGTATTATAGTAGTTATATTCCTGTCATAGGGTAGTTTATAGAGTTATATTTTGTACATAGGGGCAGTATTATAGTAGTTATATTCTTGTACATACGAGTAGTATTATAGTAGTTATATTCTTGTACATAGGAGGCAGTATTATAGTAGTTATATTCTTGTACATAGGAGCAGTATTATAGTAGTTATGTTCTTGTACATACGAGTAGTATTATTATAGTTATATTCTTGTACATAGGAGCAGTATTATAGAAGTTATATTCGTGTACATAGGAGGTATTAATATAGTAGTTATATTCTTGTACATAGGAGCAGTATTATAGTAGTTATATTCTTGGACATAGGAGGCAGTATTATAGTAGTTATATTCTTGTACATAGGAGCAATATTATAGTAGTTATATTCTTGTACATAGGAGCAATATTATAGTAGTTATATTCTTGTACATAGGAGCAGTATTATAGTAGTTATATTCTTGTACATAGGAGGTAGTATTATAGTAGTTATATTCTTGTACATAGGAGCAGTATTATAGTAGTTATATTCTTGTACATAGGAGCAGTATTATAGTAGTTATATTCTTGTACATAGGAGGTAGTATTATAGTAGTTATATTCTTGTACATAATGGGCAGTATTATAATAGTTATATTCTTGTACATAGGAGCAGTATTATAGTAGTTATATTCCTGTACATAGGAGTAGTATTATAGTAGTTATATTTTTGTACATAGGGGGCAGTATTATAGTAGTTATATTCCTGTACATACGAGTAGTATTATTATAGTTATATTCTTGTACATAGGAGCAGTATTATGGTAGTTATATTCTTGAACATAGGGGGCAGTATTATAGTAGTTATATTCTTGTACATAGGAGGTAGTATTATAGTAGTTATATTCTTGTACATAGCGGCAGTATTATAGTAGTTATATTCTTGTACATAGGAGCAGTATTATAGTATTTATATTTTTGTACATAGGAGTGGTATTATAGTAGTTATATCCTTGTACATAGGAGGTAGTATTATAGTAGTTATATTCTTGTACGTAGGAGGTAGTATTATAGTAGTTATATTCTTATACATAGGAGTAGTATTATAGTAGTTATATTCTTGTACATAGGGGCAGTATTATAGTAGTTATATTCTTGTACATAGAAGGCAGTATTATAGTAGTTATATTCTTATACATAGTAGGTAGTATTATAGTAGTTATATTCTTGTACATAGGAGCAGTATTATAGTAGTTATATTCTTGTACATAATGGGCAGTATTATAGTAGTTATATTCTTGTACATAGGCGCAGTATTATAGTAGTTATATTCTTGTACATAGGAGCAGTATTATAGTAGTTATATTCTTGTACATAGGAGCAGTATTATAGTAGTTATATTCTTGTACATAGGAGCAGTATTATAGCAGTTATATTCTTGTACATAGGGAGCAGTATTATAGTAGTTATATTCTTGTACATAGGAGCAGTATTATAGTAGTTATATTCTTGTACATAGGAGCAGTATTATAGTAGTTATATTCTTGTACATAGGAGCAGTATTATAGTAGTTATATTCTTGTACATAATGGGCAGTATTATAGTAGTTATATTCTTGTGCATAGGAGGAGTATTATAGTAGTTATATTCCTGTACATAGGAGTAGTATTATAGTAGTTATATTTTTGTACATAGGGGGCAGTATTATAGTAGTTATATTCCTGTACATACGAGTAGTATTATTATAGTTATATTCTTGTACATAGGAGCAGTATTATGGTAGTTATATTCTTGAACATAGGGGGCAGTATTATAGTAGTTATATTCTTGTACATAGGAGGTAGTATTATAGTAGTTATATTCTTGTACATACGAGTAGTATTATTATAGTTATATTCTTGTACATAGGAGCAGTATTATAGTATTTATATTCTTGTACATAGGAGCAGTATTATAGTAGTTATATCCTTGTACATAGGAGGTAGTATTATAGTAGTTATATTCTTGTACGTAGGAGGTAGTATTATAGTACTTATATTCTTATACATAGGAGTAGTATTATAATAGTTATATTCTTGTACATAGGGGCAGTATTATAGTAGTTATATTCTTGTACATAGAAGGCAGTATTATAGTAGTTATATTCTTATACATAGTAGGTAGTATTATAGTAGTTATATTCTTGTACATAGGAGCAGTATTATAGTAGTTATATTCTTGTACATAATGGGCAGTATTATAGTAGTTATATTCTTGTACATAGGCGCAGTATTATAGTAGTTATATTCTTGTACATAGGAGCAGTATTATAGTAGTTATATTCTTGTACATAGGAGCAGTATTATAGCAGTTATATTCTTGTACATAGGGAGCAGTATTATAGTAGTTATATTCTTGTACATAGGAGGTAGTATTATAGTAGTTATATTCTTGTACATAGGGGGCAGTATTATAGTAGTTATATTCTTGTACATAGGAGGTAGTATTATTGTAGTTATATTCTAGTACATAGGAGTAGTATTATAGTATTTATATTCTTGTACATAGGAGCAGTATTATAGTAGTTATTTATGCCATATACCTACGTCCCATTGACCTTTCCTTCCTTCCTCATAAGGTTTCATTGAGCAATTTGCATTATAACCAGACTAGTCTTTAATATAAAATCTGATGAAATTGTTGCTTAGTCTTTCCCTACTACACACACATCCTGTGAAGGTTCTCACCACTTTTCCTCTCCAGACTAATTATAAAAACCCCCAGAAGAAAAATTGTCAGTGGTAGAAATAAACAGTAATAAAAGCCAATGTGATGGAAGCCATATTGCCCCCTTTCCCCCCACCCCGTCCTGTCTAAATGATAATTAATCATTCTTCCAACTGCAGTGACGAGGTGAGACGGGTGAAGTTTACGATTGGCTCAAGAGTATCCAATAATATTACTATATTGCACCTTCGGGAGGTTCATCGGGTCCACTTGGCTTCCACCATAATTATCCATGGCCCCAAGATATTGAATACTCCCAGTAGCCTGTAAATTGCTGATCTGATAAGGCCAAGTTATTCTACGATGAGCACTGAACTGCGCTTCACTCGTATTAGGCAAATAACAAGCTCCATCTGAATGACATATACAATTATTTTCTTAGTATGTATTTGAATAGCGCCGTCCTCCGGGGCCAAGGTTCATCCCCCATTAACGTGGCTGACAGATGAATACGCTATCTAGGGTTTAGCGATACATTGTTATATATTTTTTGATTATTGTCAATAATTGTAACCATGGTGACGAGTCGGCGGAGAGATTCTGATAGTCATCTCTAGAGTCGCTGTATCCCGCATGGTATGAACAGGTTAATGTCAGCGAGAATGTTAGCAGGACTGTCTCAAGGTATAGTCAGCCCTGCAACACTAATGAGGAAAATGGATTGCTGAGGCTGTTAATTAAGATCGTTAAGCGTCTGTGGAAATTACCGATGATTGGACGCGGCTTTATTTCCCTCTTCTTTATTAATAAACAGTGGTTTATCAGGCAGAAAAGAAAACACTGCAGGCATTGATTATACCGTGCATAGCAGGACATAGCTATGGTGCTTGTTAGAGTATGCATGTTGGGTTGGGTGGGCAGATTCAAGAGTTGTAGGGCAGATAGGGTATCGCAGATAGAGGAAATATTTCTAGCCTTTGTTGTGTTCCTCATTAACTCCATATCACCAACAAATGATCGTATCAGGGGTGTCTGATGTAACTATGTGGCCCCATAATTAACCTGGAATGGGGCCCCACTACACCATAACCACATTAAGAAGAAATTTCACATCATAAAAGATTTTGGTTTCATTAATGCAAAGGGATAATACACACAGTGATGTCACAGTACAGGGATAATATACACAGTGATGTCACAGTACAGGGATAATACACACAGTGATGTCACAGTACAGGGATAATACACACAGTGATGTCACAGTACAGGGATAATACACACAGTGATGTCACAGTACAGAGATAATACACACAGTGATGTCACAGTACAGGGATAATACACACAGTGATGTCACAGTACACAGATAATACACACAGTGATGTCACAGTACAGGATAATACACACAGTAATGTCACAGTACAGAGATAATACACACAGTGATGTCACAGTACAGAGATAATACACAGTGATGTCACAGTACAGGGATAATACACACAGTGATGTCACAGTACAGAGATAATACACACAGTGATGTCACAGTACGGAGATAATACACACAGTGATGTCACAGTACGGGATAATACACACAGTGATGTCACAGTACAGGAGATAATACACAGGCAGTGATGTCACAGTACAGAGATAATACACACAGTGATGTCACAGTACAGAGATAATACACACAGTGATGTCACAGTACAGAGATAATACACACAGTGATGTCACAGTACAGGGATAATACACACAGTTGTTGCCCACGGATAATACACACAGTGATGTCACAGTACAGAGATAATACACACAGTGATGTCACAGTACAGAGATAATACACACAGTGATGTCACAGTCCAGAGATAATACACACAGTGATGTCACAGTACAGAGATAATACACACAGTGATGTCACAGTACAGAGATAATACACACAGTGATGTCACAGTACAGAGATAATACACACAGTGATGTCACAGTACAGAGATAATACACACAGTGATGTCACAGTAGAGAGATAATACACACAGTGATGTCACAGTACAGGGATAATACACAGAGTCAGTGGTGACAGAGATAATACACACAGTGATGTCACAGTACAGAGATAATACACACAGTGATGTCACAGTACAGGGATAATACACACAGTGATGTCACAGTACAGGGATAATACACAGGGGGGGTGGGGGGGGGGGGGGGGGGGGGGGGGGATACCCGGGATGCCGTCGGGATATACAGTGATGTCACAGTACACAGATAATACACAAAGTGATGTCACAGTACAGGATAATACACACAGTGATGTCACAGTACAGGGATAATACACAGTGATGTCACAGTACAGAGATAATACACACAGTGATGTCACAGTACGGAGATAATACACACAGTGATGTCACAGTGCAGGATAATACACACAGTGATGTCACAGTACAGAGATAATACACACAGTGATGTCACAGTACAGAGATAATACACACAGTGATGTCACAGTACAAGGATAATACACACAGTGATGTCACAGTACAGAGATAATACACAGAGTGATGTCACAGTATAGAGATAATACACACAGTGATGTCCCAGTACAGAGATAATACACAGTGATGTCACAGTACAGGGATAATACACACAGTGATGTCACAGTACAGAGATAATACACACAGTGATATCACAGTACAGAATAATACACACAGTGATGTCACAGTACAGAGATAATACACACAGTGATGTCACAGTAGAGAGATAATACACAATGATGTCACAGTACAGGGATAATACACACAGTGATGTCACAGTACACAGATAATACATACAGTGATGTCACAGTACAGGATAATACACAGTGATCTCACACTACATAGATAATATGCACAGTGATGACCCATCCCCCCCCCAGTTTACTGCACCCCCCACTCAATGGAGAGAGATATATGTATATTGTATATAATATACTTGTGTAAAACTTGCATCTTTTTGATAGTTATCTGTCCTTTGCCCGGGTTCTATGTCATTTGATGGCACTGTAATAACACTGCAGAGAAGCCGCAAACTTGGAGATTGAGTAATAACTAGTGCGCTGGAATATGGCCTGACAACCAACCGTGGACAAGTCAGTCTGACCTCTCGCTCAGGAATGTACAATGAAGATTCTTCATCTTGTTACAGATTTACCATTGATATCATTCCTCCTCTTTATCAGCTCCCGGGTCACAGGTTACGTCTTTATATAGAAAGTAGGTCATTGTATAATGTGGAAATAGAATCATAATACAGACTACACTGCATGGACTGACCTAGTGAGCAAATTATTGTTAAAGAGGTGACACCAAAATATTCCTTTGCCATGAATTATAGGTGAAATTCTCCTTCTAAGACAATCTATGCTTTTATGCCCTGCTGGGGTATATGGGCATTATGACAGACACTTCATTAGACCCCTTACAAAGAGTATGTCTTGTTCTAGAAGACTCACAATCAATGCTCAATGCAATAATAATATATTATATTCCTTCTGCACAGTCTATGGCAAAACCTTTCATGATATAACAGGCAGGAGATGGTCAATATAGCTGAGGGTAAAGGCAGAGGTACAGGTTGGGCCTGGAGGACCCCCTATTGTCATACTCCTCTGTCTCCTCCAGACATCTATGTCCCATCCAGACCCCACTGTCTCCTCCAGATTCCACCATTTTCTCCAGACTCCTCTGTCTTCTCCATTCCTTCTAGACTACTCTGCCCCCTACGAAATCCTCTGTCCCCTCTAGAACCCTCTGTCCCCTCCAAAGACATACGTCTCCTACATACCCCTCTGTCCTCTTCCAGTCCCCTCTATGCACCTCCATGATCCTTTGTGAAACCTCCAGACACTTACAGTATGTCCCCTCCAGATGCCTCTGTTACCCTCCAGACACTTATGTCCTCCTCCAGACTCCTCTTTCCCTTCTAGACACCTCATTCCCATCCAACTCCTTTGTCCCCTCCAAAAATCCCTGAACATGCCCTATCAGCCCTGCAAAAAATATGATCGGGTATATTAAAATCTGACAGCCCGATACGTCTTTTACATGACATCTGAGATCCGGCAACAGTTAAGACACCCAATAGATACACAATAGATGATCATTGATGTAACATTAGTCTAGTGTGTGTGGTCACCTTTAGAGCCTTACTTTCTTGTATCTTGGTGCAGTATGGGTCTCCAAAAAGTTTTTGGATTCCCTATGAAGTCTATATTTGCTGACTTTAGCCATTGTGTATTGAGGTTTTCCCTATCGGATTATATAGTATCCATCTCAATGTATCGAGGTATCATTTACATTGTAGCGATTGCGTCTTCTCAAGAGTATTTCTCTTTCTTCTATGTAAGGGCCTCCTTCAGCCAGGGTTGTCTCAAGAATTTTCAGTTCTTGTAGTCAATCGCGTCTCCAGACATCATGACTTAAACGTTAAGTCACCACTAGGCAGATTAACCTGTTAACTCTCAGACTCCTTAATAACGTACTTAAGAGGTTGTTTGCGAAAAAAGGGAAAAAATGTTAAAAGAGCTGGAAAGCGTCCAAGGAATCTTTCTTCCCAGTGAAAAGCATAATCTGTAATTAGGATAATTCTGTGATATTTGTGTCTCCGCCGCTTTGTTTCTCTCTTGTATGTATAACTCTTGATTGGAACATTCTCTTTTCTTTTGTGAGAGACTAAATCCAATCAAGGATGCACCAATTAAGAAATAATGAACACGAATTATTTTGGTTTGTCAAACAGCGGCGCCAAATCCTGCATTCTGATTGGACGAGAAAAGGAACGTTAAATTTACACAAATCCTCCTGTGTTTGTATCAGTTACAGTGAGAGGGCAGGTGACGGCAGAAGATGACTTCAGTGATATAATGTTTCATGTACGTGTTATATCAGGTGATCCTGATCTGTACCACCCGCGATACTCACCTGCCTGTGTTAATGACAAACATTCTAGATTATTGGAGATTACAAAGACAAAAGTGGAAAATACTGAAAGAGATAATATGCGGAACAAGGATGTTTAACCTGTATGTATGTACTGTACACTGGAGGCAAGATAACTGGGGAAAATGTAGCATTGAGTATCAAGAAATGACTGGATAATTGATACTGGGGGTACATGACAATGACAGGCACATAATCGGGGTACAGGACAATGACAGGCTGACACTCGGGGTACAGGATAATGACAGGCCGACACTTGGGGTACAGGATAATGACAGGCTGACACTTGGGGTACAGGATAATGACAGGCTGACACTCGGGGTACAGGATAATGACAGGCTGACACTCGGGGTACAGGATAATGACAGGCTGACACTCGGGGTACAGGAGAATGACAGGCTGACACTCTGGGTACAGAATAATGACAGGCTGACACTCGGGGTACAGGATAATGACAGGCTGACACTCGGGGTACAGGATAATGACAGGTTGACACTTGGGGTACAGGACAATGACAGGCTGACAGTTGGGGTACAGGACAATGACAGTATGACACCTGCAGTAAAGGATAATGACACGCTGACACTCGGGGTACAGGATAATGACAGTCTGACACTTGGGGTACAGGATAATGACACACTGGCACTTGGGGTACAGGATAATGACAGGCTGACACTCGGGGTACAGGATAATGACACACTGACATTTGGGGTACAGTATAATGACACTTGGGGTACAGGATAATGACAGTGACACTTGGGGTACAGGATAATGACAGGCTGACACTTGGGGTATAGGATAATGACAGGCTGACACTTGGGGTACAGTATAATGACACGCTGACACTCGGGGTACAGGATAATGACACGCTGATACTTGGGGTACAGGATAATGACAGGCTGACACTTGGGGTATAGGATAATGACAGGCTGACACTCGGGGTACAGGATAATGACAGGCTGACACTTGGGGTACAGGATAATGACAGGCTGACACTTGGGGTATAGGATAATGACAGGCTGACACTCGGGGTACAGGATAATGACAGGCTGACACTTGGGGTACAGGATAATGACAGGCTGACACTCGGGGTACAGGACAATGACAGTATGACAGCTGCAGTAAAGGATAATGACAGGCTGACACTCGGGGTACAGGATAATGACAGTCTTACACTTGGGGTACAGGATAATGACAGGCTGACACTTGGGGTACAGTATAATGACACGCTGACACTCGGGGTACGGGATAATGACAGGCTGACACTCGGGGTACGGGATAATGACAGGCTGACACTCGGGGTACGGGATAATGACAGGCTGACACTCGGGGGTACAGGATAATGACAGGCTGACACTCGGGGTACAGGATAATGACAGGCTGACACTCGGGGTACAGGATAATGACAGTCTTACACTCGGGGTACAGGATAATGACAGGCTGACACTCGGGGTACAGGATAATGACAGGCTGACACTCGGGGTACAGGATAATGACAGGCTGACACTCGGGGTACAGGATAATGACAGGCTGACACTTGGGGTACAGTATAACGACACGCTGACACTCGGGGTACAGGATAATGACAGGCTGATACTTGGGGTACAGGATAATGACAGGCTGACACTTGGGGTACAGTATAATGACACACTGACATTTGGGGTACATCATGACACTTGGGGTACAGGATAATGACATATTGACACTTGGGGTACAGGATAATGGCAGGCTGACACTTGGGGTACAGAATAATGACAGGCTCACACTTGGGGTACAGTATAATGACAGGCTGACACTTGGGGTACAGGATAATGACACTTGGGGCACAGGATAATGTCACCTTTACCCCTAGGGTACAGTATAATGACAGGCTGACACGGGATACAGTATAATGACACACTGACATTTGGGGTACAGTATAATGACAGGCTGACACTTGGGGTACAGGATAATGACACTTATGGAATCAATTTTTGGGGTTACCTGGCTAGTTTTATACCTTACAAGACTAAGATCCACATAGAGTGTCCTGCTGGATAAAGTGACATCATCATACCCGGAATAGTGATGTCACAAAAATCAGACAATAAGCCAAATGACTGGCTGAGTATCCAAATCCACTAGGCCCTGTCATCTGTATTGGTAAGAAGGGATGTATCATCATGGTTAAGCTTCTTCATTCATAGACAGAACTGCGTCCTTAATCTGAGCCTTAGATTTTCACAATGGGATATTGACCATCAAACTAAAGCCTGACATGGAAATAAAGGAACAATCCTTGAAGAAGAGAGAAAGGGTTAAACTGCACATTTCTGCGGCTTAACTGCCAGACACATCTATGTAAAGTGCTGTCATCGGCTGCTCCAGTTGTGACACATTGTAAACATGTCTAATATTATACTGTCAGTAATATCCTCCTTGGCTCTGAGCTGATGTGTTGATCAATACAATCACAGAGTCAGACTTTCCTTCTATTATTTATTGTCGCGCAGCCCCTGGGTGCAGAACCGGACTCAGAATGAAAGCCATTCCTGGACATAAACGTATAATGAGAGATGTGTCAATTACCTGAGTAATGCGCCATCCTCGGTGCTGCAGGCCAGCTTGTATATCTATACAACTTTCGCAATCCATTGATCTGCATGAATTAGACACAAGCTCAATCAATGGCTGTCGAGAGTGGAGAACTGTGCGTTTCAGTCACTTTTGGATTAATTATGCCACTTGGATTGATGTTGAGTCCGTAGAAACGATAATGGGTTCAACATAACACCAAGATGGGTTTAGCATGAGACCTTGGTATTTTCGACATAAGGTCAAGATGGGTTCGAAGAGATCATTGTAACCTTAGACATAGTAATGTTGCACCATAGTTTGTAAGGTTAATAAAAGACATACAGTATATCTTTTCAGTTTACTCTATTACCCTTAAGTGTTGCAGTGGTAGATCTTTATACATCCACTATAAAGATAAGATGGATTCAGCATAGGACCAAGAATGGTTAGGGGATAAGTGTCCATAATGGGACAACCCCATTAAGAAGAAGATGGATTAAAATAAAAAGTACTGTAGGTTAATGTAAGACCAAGATGGATCAATATAATACAAAACAGGCTTAACCTAACTTGATTTATCAACTTAAACTCAAGACTGGTTTATTATACAGTTTACAAACTTAATGGATCTATCTAAGGACAAGATGAGTTCAACTGAAGATCAAGATAGGTTCAATATAAGACCAAGATGGGGCAATCTAAGGTCAAGATCTTTTAGGAAAAGTCCTTACCATCAAGCCAAGTAGGGTTCAACTCAAGATCTTGATTGTTCCACCATAAAATCAATATATTGGTCCAACATAATACCATGATGGCTTCATACATGATGAATCCACCATAAAACCCAGAAGAGTTCAACACATAACCAAGATGGGTTCATCATGAATCTTTAATCAAACCACTATAAAGCAAAGTTTCATCGTAAGATTAAAACAGGTTTAAAATATTACCAAGATGAGTTTAAAATATTTATCAAGTTATTCCATAAAGTCAAGATGGGTTTAACCCAAGACATTGATTGCTCCAACATAAGATCAATATAAGACAGATTCAACAATATATCAAGATGGGTTCAAGATCGTTATCAATTCATCAAGCCAAGATTGATTAAAGCTAAGGACTTAATAGATCCAACATTAGAAAAAATCAGTTTAAGATAAGAACATGATGGATCCACCATAAATCCAAGCTGGGGTTTGATATACTGTATAACCAAAATGTATTAATACTAAGACCTTAATAGATCCACTATGAAGCCATTGATTCAGCATAATGCCAAGCTAGGTCCAAGACCTTGATCAAGTCATAAAAAAGCCAAGATGGCTTCATTCTAAGATCGCAACTGATCTACTATAAATAAATCCAGAAATCTGTCTTTATCTGACCACAGTCTGACCTTCACACGGGCCCAGGTGAGGAAGGAGATGAAAAAGATCAAGGCGAGGAAAGCCGCAGGGCCAGATGACATCAGTGCAAGGCTAATTAAGACTTGTGGGGACCAGCTGTGTGGTATAATTACATATATGTATAATATGAGCCTGAGGCAGGAAATAGTCCCTGAATTATGGAAATCTTCTTGTGTGGTACCAGTTCCAAAGAAACCTCACCCTATGGACCTCAACGACTACAGACCTGTAGCACTGACATCCCACTTGATGAAGATCTTAGAGAGATTGGTTCTCACACATCTTCGCCCTCTAGTGAGCCCCGCTATGGACCCTCTCCAGTTTGCTTATCGACCAGGGAACACAGTGAGAATAATGTTCTTTGATTTCTCCAGTGCTTTTAACACCATACAGCCCAGGTTACTGAGAGACAAGCTGGGCCTTGCTGGAGTGGACCACCACCTCTCCAACTGGATCCTAGACTACCTCACAAATCGACCTCAATACGTGAGAGCCCAAGACTGTGTGTCAGGTACCGTGATCTGTAATACGGGGGCACCTCAGGGTACGGTTCTCGCCCCTTTCCTCTTCACACTGTACACTGCTGATTTTAGGTGCAACTCATCCAGCTGCTACCTACAGAAGTATTCTGACGACTCTGCAATAGTAGGCCTCATCACAGACGATGATGACAAGGAGTACAGAGAACTGAACCGTTTTTTTGTGGACTGGTGCCACCGGAACCACCTGAAGATTAACGCGGGGAAGACCAAGGAGATGGTGGTGGACTTCCGTAAAGGCAGATGCCCTCCAAAACCAGTGGACATCCTGGGGACGGGCATCGAGATTGTGAACACCTATAAGTACCTGGGTCTGCTCCTTAATAATAAGCTGGACTGGGCAGATCATATGGAGGCCCTGTACAGGAAGGGCCACAGCAGGCTCTACCTGCTTAGGAAGCTGAGAGCCTTTGGAATCCGGGGGGCACTTCTTAGGACTTTCTTCAACTCGGTAGTGGCATCAGCCATCTTCTTTGGAGTGGCCTGCTGGGGGAGCAGTATATCAACCAGGGACAGAAATAAACTTGACAAGCTGATTAGAAGGGCCAGCTCTGTCCTGGGGAGCCCACTGGACCCAGTGCAGGTGGTGGGTGACAGAAGGATACTGTCCGTGGTGAGCTCCATGCAGAAGAAGAAGTCCCATCCCATGCATGAGACTGTGATCGCGCTGAGCAGTACTGTCAGTGACCGACTGCTCCACCCTAGGTGTGAGAAGGAGCGCTATCGGAAGTCTTTCCTCCCCACCGCGGTTAGGCTGTACAACCAACACCGACCTAAGCGGAGATCATTACATACAGAGAACTGAAATATCTCTCTGCCTGTTAAATCCCCCCCCCCCCTCTGCTACGTCCTATCTGTCTGTCTGCTATTAATGTAATGCCTCTCACCTTGGAACATTCCTGTACATGTTGTATTTGTATTTGTATCTGCTTATCTTATCTTTGCTGCTGTAACACACTGAATTTCCCCACTGTGGGACTATTAAAGGACTATTATTATTATTATTATTATTATTATTATTATTATTATTAAAGTCAGTATGAGTTTAATCCATGTCCTTCATTGTTTCTACTAGAAGATGAAGATAAAGCAGTTCCAACATGTACTATAATTCCATGAGATGTTCAACATAAGATCAAGATAGGTTTAACATAAGAAGATACATAATGGATCTACCATAAATCCAAACATTCAACACATAACCAGGATAGGTTAAACATAAGTTGATCGAAGGTCAACCAGAAAATCAAGGCAGGTCCAACATAATACCAAGACAGGCTCTTAGTCACATTACCATAAAGCCAAGATAGGTTTAGCCAATTATTTTGGATGATACATCATAGTGTTAACATGGGTTTAACCCAAGGCCTTGATTTTTCCACCATAATATCAAGATATAGTAGATCAACTATAATCCCATGAGGAGTTCAACGTAAGGTCATGATAGTTCTAACATAAGAACTTGATAGATCATGAATCCATTGTAAGATAAATCAATCCTCTATATAGCCAAATTCTGCCATAAAATCAAAAAAAGGGTTCAAGATCCTGTTCCAGTCACCATACCATAAAACTAAGATGGGTTTAACATGTGACTAAGATATATTCATCTCAAGACCTTAAACTATCTACTATGTAGTGAAGAGGTGTTTAACCAAAGACTTTGATTGTGCCGCCATAGGATCAAGATGTAGTAGGTTCAACATAATAGAAAGATGAACTCAACATACTAAACCTAGTGGTATACTGATATGTTGTATATACAGTAGATATAACATACATTGCTTGCACTCCTCAGAGGGTGACCTGTCAAGAGCTTATAGACAAGAATAAGACCAAGGTTTGAGCAGTTTATGAGATTGTTTCTCAGGTATGATGAGTGTGCCCATTCTCCTTGGTATGACGGATGGAATTCTTGAAATATTCATGCCTTGACTACACATCGCAATCATTGCCGGCAGCATTGTATTTGTCATGTGTTATTTACAGTTCCCTCCTTCCTCAGTTGTCACTTACAGACAATTTACTCCATACCAATGTTCCTTTATTCCTACAAGACGAAAAATAAACTCAACACAAGCTGTAATTTTAAGTTAATTTACCATTTAAGGTCACAGAGCAGAAGACATCTACTGCAGACGCTATTTTCCCATTTTTCCCTGAGAGCCTAGACCTTTATGATATTAGGTAACACTTATTTTCCCATCAAGTCAGGAGGTTCCCCAGGGATTCAGCGACAATTCCATAGATCGTTGCCATTTTAATTAGACAAACATACTGTAAACACTAAGTGCGCGCCGTCCTTCTCTATACACACAGACCTTGACATCAGTGATATAAATAATGCAGTGGCGAGGTTGTTAAATTGAAATGATCTCAGAGCTGGCAGTGTGCGGGCGAACTGGGAAACCTGATGATTCGATTGCATGGATCAGCATAGAAACAAGAAAGTTACATATTGTTGCAATGTGTCCAAAGCTGAGTGATTACAGGGCAAAATGGAGCGTTCAAGACATCCACCCAATGCCTCCAAGGGACCTGAAAACATGAAAGCATGTAAAGCTTACCCAAAAGACTCCAAATGAGTCCCCTGGGTGGAAGAGAATTCCTTAAAATGGTTCTCCATCTTTGAATATTATATTCTTTTTTGATCCAAAATTCTGTGCTGATTAATTTATTAATATATCTTTATTGTAGACGGAGCTTAGTTTTTCTGATACTGAGCTCTAAATCTTACATGAAGGTACATGTAAACCCATTTACAGAATACTGAGTGTACATTGACTGTAAATATACACTGTAACATTGTATGCAGGCTGTTCATAGCTCCCCCTGGGGGTGGCTGCAATAGCCAGAATTTGATCATTTCATTCTACAGATTTTCTGGGGATTTGAGGCTTTGCACCACTTTGGTATTCCAAAATATGTTTGATTGGCTGGATTCTACCACAGGAATGCAAGGTGGACTTAAGACTTGGCAAAGATTTGGCCCCATGTGTGGGATAACTCTTGCAATATTACTTTGTTTACATCAAGCAGAGAATCAAAATCAGTTAAGTAGATTTCTAGATAAAGTAACATTTCCTGAGACTTGGATTGTGGATCTTTGGGCTGGAAACAGTTGGAAACCAGGTGCAAAAGAGATGACAGAACAGGAATGTGGTCCGTGGAAACTGGAAGAGACAGCGAAACAACCAGGCAATCCAGGAACTGACAGTAAGAACTAGGCAGAGCTGAGTACATACAAGTGAAGCAGCAGAACTAAGTTCATAGTAGTAAAGCAGCAAACCAAAGTTTATAGTTGTGAAGCAGCAGAGTCAAGTTCATAGTAGAGAAGCTGAAGAGCCAAGTTCATAGTTGTGAAGCAAAAGAGTCAGGTCCATAGTAGTAAATCAGCAGAGCCAAATTTATAGTTGTGAAGCAGTATAGCCAAGTTTATAGTTGTGAAACAGAAGAGTCAGGTCCATATTAGTAAAGCAGCAGAGTCAAGTTTATAGTTATGAAGCAATAGAGTCAAGTTCATAGCAGTGAGGCAGTAGAGCCAACCTTGTAGTTGAGAATCAGCTGAACCAGATGTGAAACATGCTGCTGTAGTGTGCAGAACAGAACCAAGACACCAAGAATAGACCAATAGTTGACAAGGTCACATCACTGTATTGTGTTCACAGCACAGGCAGATGGTCACAAAGGCAGAACTGGAGAGTAAACACTGTAGCAGGACTGAAGCATGGTCAAAGTAGCAGGACTGTAATATGGTCACTATAGCAGAACTGGAACAGGGTCTAGAATGCTTACATGAGAAGGACTACAGGACCCAGGGGAAGATCTACAGCATGGTCACAGGACCGACATCTAGAACATAGACAAGGGTCATCATAAGAAAAGTTCTTCAGAAATCATATGCAGTACTAAAAAGGGCAGGAGTCAAAGCCAGGCGCAGAAATACTGTACAAATAACAGGATCAGATGTACATTGACCAGGATGAACTTTGAGTAGTCTTGGAATCCAGAGGGATAGGCATAAGCAGATACAAGAACAGTTCTGTGGTTAGTACATTGACCCTAAGGCAGTGACTGTCAGAGCAGGCAGGGTTTAAATATCAGAACTCAGATGCAACAAGCCAGAGAGCCTGACCCAGGAAAGGGTTAACCATCGGTTTGCTGGTGTAGCAGGACATGGTATAGAAACATTATAGAGCTGAGCTGCACCAAGAACAGCAACGCTGAAATTAATAGAGCAAACTAGGAGCAGATTTGAATAGACCACCTGGATCAAATGTCATCCAGCTAATAGGAGAGAAGTGAGTAACAGTGACAGTAGCGCACTTTATGGCAACTCTCCAGTGACCTCTATAGAAGAGACTGAAATAGGCAAGTTAGTACACTTAGCTGTTCTTTATCTCTCATAGAGTTTAATGGAGAGCACCCACATACCTATGACAAGATTTACACTGGAGCAGTCTCTAGATTTTTGGGGTGATTTCTTACAATGTGTATTGCTATAAAGCTATGGAGTTCATGTCTTAGATTCAGTTTTCTAGATACCAGATTCAGGGGTCCTCTGCTTTGTATGTAGACCACCACCACCCTCCATACGGTGTAATGAGTGTATGTTGTCCATGCAGAACATGATGCATTCACCATCCTACCTACCCCGTCATTAGATGCCTGGAGACGTCTCATGTTTCTTGCTGATTAACACTGCCAGCATAAAACTGCCAGAGACATCAGCTATTTATTAAGTGTCTGCGGCAGCCTCGATAAATAGCCCTGTTACAATGATGGCCGCTCCCTTTGATGAATAACCCCACATGTATTCCTCTGTTTAACTCATTAACGGGGTATTCTCAGCCAGAAGAGCTTGAGACGTCGACAAGAAAGCAGAAGACAAATCTCTTATTCCTGGGCTGGTTGAACGAGAGGCATTAGACGCCTTTCATCCTTAATTCTGAGGAGTCAGCTCTTTAGCTGCCCATTGCTAAGAGTTTTGTACTTCGTGTAGTCTTTTGTAATTCCAGCTTCTGCTGTTACATCTGTGGGTCCCGGGTGAGGCTGCAGCAGCTTAGCAAAAATAATAAGGAATGATAAAGGAATTACAATAGACTTTAGCTGATGTGAGAACAAGGCGACGCCGCTGCCTCCAGGTGTTAAGCTGAATCACTGATAAGTTATTAACTTATTAATGGGTTGAGAGAGGATGAGCTAATTTTTGTTAGCGAATCCCATGGGTCCGCCGGTGTCCTGCATGCCTTGATCTTCTGTTTAATTTTCTCTGAGCACAATGCGCGCATACTGAGAATGTTCTGCAGAGAGGCTGTCATCATGGAAGATCTCAGCGGGTCACTGTAAGTCAGCATATTAGAAACTGAGTCTGGAAGTGGATGAGAGGATTTCAGTGATAAAGGAAACGTAAGGACGGTATTAAATATGCAGAGAAGAGAAAGAGCTAAAAGTCCTTGTCCCCTCTGTATATGTCTGTGTGATCATCAGGGGAGTCTTCATCTATAACCTGCTGAAATCAATCAGGTACAAACATATTCTGACCTGTAGAGCTTCATATACTATACATAGGAGGCAGTATCATAGTGGGTATATTCCTGTACATAGTAGGCAGTATTATAGTAGTTATATTCTTGTACATAGGAGGTAGTATTATAGTAGTTATATTCTTGTACATAGGAGTAGTATTATAGTAGTTATATTCTTGTACATAGGAGGTCGTATTATAGTAGTTATATTCTTGTACATAGGAGGCAGTATTATAGTAGTTATATTCTTGTACATAGGAGCAGTATTATAGTAGTTATATTCTTGTACATAGGGGCGGTATTATAGTAGTTATATTCTTGTACATAGGAGGCAGTATTATAGTAGTTATATTCTTGTACATAGTGGGCAGTATTATAGTAGTTATATTCTTGTACATAGGGGTAGTATTATAGTAGTTATATTCTTGTACATAGGAGGTAGTATTATAGTAGTTATATTCTTGTACATAGGAGCAGTATTATAGTAGTTATATTCTTGTACATAGGAGCAGTATTATAGTAGTTATATTCTTGTACATAGGAGCAGTATTATAGTAGTTATATTCTTGTACATAGAAGGCAGTATTATAGTAGTTATATTCTTGTACATAGGAGCAGTATTATAGTAGTTATATTCTTGTACATAGGAGCAGTATTATAGTAGTTATATTCTTGTACATAGGAGGTCGTATTATAGTAGGTATATTCTTGTACATAGGAGCAGTATTATAGTAGTTATATTCTTGTACATAGGAGCAGTATTATAGTAGTTATATTCTTGTACATAGGAGCAGTATTATAGTAGTTATATTCTTGTACATAGGAGGTAGTATTATAGTAGGTATATTCTTGTACATAGGAGCAGTATTATAGTAGTTATATTCTTGTACATAGGAGGCAGTATTATAGTAGTTATATTCTTGTACATAGGAGCAGTATTATAGTAGTTATATTCTTGTACATAGGAGCAGTATTATAGTAGTTATATTCTTGTACATAGGAGGCAGTATTATAGTAGTTATATTCTTGTACATAGGAGCAGTATTATAGTAGTTATATTCTTGTACATAGGAGCAGTATTATAGTAGTTATATTCTTGTACATAGGAGCAGTATTATAGTAGTTATATTCTTGTACATAGGGGCAGTATTATAGTAGTTATATTCTTGTACATAGGAGCAGTATTATAGTAGTTATATTCTTGTACATAGGAGCAGTATTATAGTAGTTATATTCTTGTACATAGGAGTAGTATCATAGTAGTTATATTCTTGTACATAGGAGCAGTATTATAGTAGTTATATTCTTGTACATAGGAGCAGTATTATAGTAGTTATATTCTTGTACATAGGGGCAGTATTATAGTAGTTATATTCTTGTACATAGTGGTAGTATTATAGTAGTTATATTCTTGTACATAGGGGCAGTATTATAGTAGTTATATTCTTGTACATAGGAGCAGTATTATAGTAGTTATATTCTTGTACATAGGAGCAGTATTATAGTAGTTATATTCTTGTACATAGGAGCAGTATTATAGTAGTTATATTCTTGTACATAGGAGCTAGTATTATAGTAGTTATATTCTTGTACATAGGAGTAGTATTATAGTAGTTATATTCTTGTACATAGGGGGCAGTATTATAGTAGTTATATTTTTGTACATAGGGGCAGTATTAAAAGATTGCACTAGTCTTACTCTTATCCCTTATGATTAGTTGCATAGTAATACATTTTCGTTATCTCTAAGTGAATTACACTAACATTAGATGTCAGACTGAAGTCCTCAGTATCCGCAGTGACACCTTCAGGTCATTAAATACAAAAATTTTTAAATACACAGAATTTTAAATAAAAACTTTCCACTTTCCACTTTGTATTTTTCTTGCATTTTTGTACAGTTATAATTACCCCTTGAAGACCTATTAGCTCGGTGTTAACTTCATTGACTACCGATGTGGAATATGATAAATGAGTGTAGGACACAAATAATCAGGAGCACAGATCAATGTGTTGATTAATGTCTCTGCCATTTTGGGTAACTCTATGCCCCTAAAAAACGATAACTGTATTTACACTCACGTGCGCCTCTGGACTGAAGCTCAGTGTGTGAGACGGGATTCACCCAACCGTGTCCACCTGTTCATTATCAGCCAATTCAAGTGGTTTTTGATCGACTCGTAAGCCTCACATAGGCTAGTGACCAAGAGCCGAGGTCAGAACAGAGCACAGATATGGAGGTGATGTAAAAACTTTCTCAGTTAAAGGGATATTGCATATAATTATCAGGCATCTGCTACCTAGTGCCTTACCTTTTGCACTATTCCACATATAGCTGTTGTTCTCCTGGTTCTGACCCTGACTATTGTCACCGATATGTGGCTATTTTGCGGACTATAACTTGGGAATTCGACTGCCTTGCAAGGTTAAGGGTCAGAAATGGGAACACTTCTTACACTCTGCACCCTAGTTTTGGCCACACTAAAATAATTTGGGAAACATAACCCAATAATATTATACGAACAATATACACATGTGGACAAAATTGTTTGTCCCCCCTCCCTTGTTTAATTAAAGAAAAACCCACAATGGTCACAGAAATAACTTGAATCTGACAAAAGTAATAATATAGAAAAATTCTATGAAAATGAACAAATGAAAGTCAGACATTGCTTTCCAACCAGGCTTCAACTGAATTTTAAAAAAAAGAAAACTCATGAAACAGGCCTGGACAGAAATGAGGGTTCCCTTAACTTAATATTTAGTTGCACAACCTTTTGAGGCAATCCCTGCAATCAGACGATTCCTGTAACTGTCAATGAGACTTCTGCACCTCTCAGCAGGGATTTTGGCCGCTCCTCATGAGCAAACAGCTCCAGTTGTCTCGGGTGTGAAGGGTGCCTTTTCCAGACGGCATGTTTCAGCTCCTTCCAAAGATGCTCAATAGGATTTAGGTCAGGGCTCATAGAAGGCCACTTCAGAATAGTCCAATGTTTCCCTCTTAGCCATTCTTGGGTGTTTTTAGCTGTGTGTTTTGGGTCATTATCCTGTTGTAAGACCCATGACCTGCGACTGAGACCAAGCTTTCTGACACTGGGCAGCACATTTCTCTCTAGAATCCCTTGATAGTCTTGAGATTTCATTGTACCCTGCACAGATTCAAGACACCCTGTGCAAGATTCAGCAAAGCAGCCCCAGAACATAACAGAGCCTCCTCCATGTGTTACAGTAGGGACAGTGTTCTTTTCAAGATAGGCTTCATTTTTCCATCTGTGAACATAGAGCTGATGTGCCTTGCCAAAAATTTCGATTTTTGTCTCATCTGTCCATAGGACATTCTCCCAGAAGCTTTGGGGCTTGTCAACATGTAGTTTGGCAAATTCCAGTCTGTCAGATTCAAGTTATTTCTGTGACCATTGTGGGTTTTTCTTTCATTAAAGAGGGGTACCAACAATTTTGTCCATGTGTGTAAAAGCATATCAGCCAATATAACCAATATAGTCATATAAGCCAATCAGTACAATCCAACACATGTAAAGGTAGTCTATCACCAGAACACTGGGCTGGGTTCATATGATGGGTTCTCATGACAGAATCCCTTTAAAGAAGCCTGAAGAAATGTTTGAGTGTTGACTATGTATTTTGGGGGGTAGGGGGGAGGCAAATGCCCCTGTGGGCCTCTCTACACTCCAGCACTTGGCCTTTGCCAGATAATATGTTAAACTAAAGACTCCAATAAAGCAAAATCACATACCCTATTGTATGCAGCCATTCTCTTCACATCATGGCCTACTTTTCTTTACCCTCTCCCAAAAACTATCCATTGACAATTCCACTGGCAATGGATGATACTACCTACAAAAATGCGATAGTCAGTGGGGTGAACCTATTAATTCGACTGCCAAATTATTCTATAAAGGTTTCTAAAGAACATTGGCAGCATTGGTTATGGTTCCAGATTGGATGTAGCCTTGAATACCTGGAACAGAAATGACCATCCCAGAGTATTCATGAGATAGATGAAGACTTTGAGTCAAATACCCCTTTGGCCCTGCTCATAGAACAAACATTGTACAAATGGTAGTTTCTTCTTTAAGACTTTTCACTTATCCTGACAGTGGTGGAGGCCCCAAATGGTGCAAGCATTAGATCTCTTTGGCCTTGCTCATAGTCCAAACCATTCACCAAATAGTTGTGTCTCCTTTAAGACTTTTCACTTATCATGACGGTCGCATATTATAATATTATTAAGTGCCGGCGGATCTTCAGATGTCTCTTGCTAACATGATGATAAATATTCTAAGTGAAATGATTGTCTGTCCCCCGAGCAGATTACAGTATTGCACTAATATTATTTGCTTGTGTTGACATTGCCGTTTTTATTATCTCATTGATTGACAAATGTGAAATGAGAGGGAGACTTTTTTATTCCCGTCTTATATCTCTCACCAATCCTTCCTTTTATTCCTGTTAGCAAGAATCCAGCGGCATAAATCTGGGGTGTAAGGAAAGTCTATTGAACACAATAACAGGTGCAACATGCTGTAAAGATTCACCCATGTGTGCAGCCATTTTTGTAGGACAGGAAGTGAATTTTTACAAAAATTGCATTAACAAATAGTAAATGTTGGAGGAATGAGAAGGATATACCTAATAAATCTATAATGCATGCAGGGCAATTTGCTTTTTTTGGGGGGTAATACTATTTAGAGGGTATTTTTGGGAGTAGGAGAGGGCTAGATAAAAAAAAGGCATTCATACTTACCTTCATCCCTCCCTCCGTTCCCGCACTGGGTTAGCCATCACCAAACCGCTTTGTTTGTAAACAGAGCATGACATCATAGCGGCAGTGAAGGGCGGCCCAGCGTAACGGCTGGAGAGTATACAGGTAACTATGGGGAGGATACAGGTAACTAGGATGGCTTTTTTATTACCTATCCCTCCACTGCTGTATTCTATTCATTTTATGATCCCAAAAAATGCCTTTAAAAACTGTTATCCATCCAAATCTAGTCCATATGAAAAATGTATTATATATTCATTAGATATTCCAGAATCCTTCATATTGCGCCAGTTATTATGTAAGAATGCAAACATTTATGGCCTCACAGAAATTACCACTGGAAAATTTAGGAGCCAAAATAATTTGTAGTTATCAAACATTGTAATGCTACACAGTGGCCCCATACATGGTATAATGGTCTTCTGTGTCTCCACACATGGTGTAATGGTCTTCAGTGGCTCCATACACAGTATAATGGTCTTCAGAGGCCCCAAACACACTATAATTTTTATCGATGGCCCCACTCATACTATATTGGTCTTCAGTGGCCCTGCACACAGTATAATGCTGTCCAGCAGCTCCACAAATAGTATAATGTTCTCTTCAGTGGCCCCACACACAGTATAGGGCTCCCCAGTGGTCCCAAACACAGTATAAGAATTCCCATTAGTCCCTTGCACAGAATAATGCTACTGAGTGGCCCCAAACATAGTATAATGTTTCCTAGCGGCTCCAAACACAGTATCATGCTCCCCAGTGGTCCCACACACAGGGCAATGCTCCGCAGTGTTCCCACACACAGGGTAATTCTCCCCAGTGGTCCCACACACAGGGCAATGCTCCCCAGTGATCCCACACACAGGATAATGCTCCCCAGTGATCCCACACACAGTATAATTCTCCCCAGTGGTCCCACACACAGTATAATGCTCCCCCAGTGGTCCCACACACAGTATAATGCTCCCCAGTGGTCCCACACACAGGATAATGCTCCCCAGTGGTCCCACACACAGAGTAATGCTCCCCAGTGGTCCCACACACAGTATAATGCTCCCCAGTGGTCCCACACACAGGATAATGCTCCCCAGTGGTCCCACACACAGTATAATTCTCCCCAGTGGTCCCACACACAGTATAATGCTCCCCAGTGGTCCCACACACAGGATAATGCTCCCCAGTGGTCCCACACACAGTATAATGCTCCCCAGTGGTCCCACACACAGGATAATGCTCCCCAGTGGTCCCACACACAGTATAATTCTCCCCAGTGGTCCCACACACAGTATAATGCTCCCCAGTGGTCCCACACACAGGATAATGCTCCCCAGTGGTCCCACACACAGAGTAATGCTCCCCAGTGGTCCCACACACAGTATAATGCTCCCCAGTGGTCCCACACACAGGTAATGCTCCCCAGTGGTCCCACACACAGTTTTCTCCCCAGTGGTCCCCCCAGTTTCCCCCAGTGGTCCCACACACAGAATAATGCTCCCCAGTGGTCCCACACACAGAGTAATGCTCCCCAGTGGTCCCACACACAGAGTAATGCTCCCCAGTGGTCGCACGCATAGTGTAACGCTAGTAGCCCCATACATTTTATAAGGCTCTGTTTTGGTCCCCCACACATAATAATGCTCTCTTGTGGCTGCCCTTATGAAATAATACTACGAAGTATCTCAAACATACATTATAATGTTATCCTGTTTGTATGCTTCCCAGAAATCCCCAACAAATAAAAAAAGTCACCAAGTCCCGTTTTCACCTAATGCAGACCTCTGGCTCAGTACATCAGGCAGTACTAGTGGCGGCCGGAATGGTGGAGCAAGAAGCTAAATGGTGCACATAGGGGTGACTATTAGTTGCCTGAGCATCCATTTTGGTTACCATCTAGAGCCCTGAATGGAGGCACATACTTTTGCACATGAACCACAACCTGTGTGTAAAGTTCAGAAAATACTGTAATTGGATTTGTGGTCCCGCATCAGATGGAGAGCTGTTTGCTGTAAAACGGCATGTAATTGGGTCTCCACTTCTGCAGAAACTGATATTGACACATGAGGCGATTCTGTCCAGGTGATTGATAATGTATAAGATAAAAGATGTCACGGCTTTAAGACAAGACCCGGCGTTAATTCCACCATCAAACGCCACCACTGAGACATTTACATCTTCTGCCAAAGAGGGATTTCCAAGAGTTTGGAGAAACACTTTTCTGGAATGGAAACCATCTAATTTAACATGAACACAACAGGCAGCTCTTAATGAGGCGAAATTCAAGAAGGAAATTACCACCTATCCCTGAGATAAAGGGGGAGGCGAGCAATCTCAGCACTGCCTGGTATTCAATGATAGACTCAATTAAATGATTTGTAGTGGTATCCGAGGGTAAACCTGCTGCTCTTGCCACTGTGTACCAATATATATAATAGTGCCAGACCCTGCCCTGCACCAGTCACCTAGAGGAGGTATATACAAGGCAATACAGAAAAAGAAAAATAATGAGGAAGGAAATGAAGAAAAAAAAATCAGGTTATGTTTGATATACCCATTGTTATAGGCTGTGCAAAAAAAAAAAAAAGCACACAAGCTAGTTTTCTGCTCCCATGTGCAATATAACTGCTATAATAATACACGCTATGTACAGTAATATAACTAATATAATACTGCTCCTATGTACAATAATATATACAATATTACTACCCCCTACGTACAAGAATATAACTACTATGGTATAATACTGCACCTATGTACAAGAATATAATTACTATAATACTTCTACTATGTACAAGAATATAACTACTATAATACTGCCCCCTATGTACAAGAATATAACTACTATAATACTGCTCCTATGTACAAGAATATAACTACTATATTACTGCCCCCTATGTACAAGAATATAACTACTATAATACTGCTCCTATGTACAAGAATATAACTACTATAATACTGCTCCTATGTACAAGAATATAACTACTATAATACTGCTCCTATGTACAAGAATATAACTACTATAATACTGCTCCTATGTACAATAATATAACTACTATAATACTTCTATGTACAAGAATATAACTACTATAATACTGCTCCTATGTACAAGAATATAACTACTATAATTCTACCTCCTATGTACAGGAATATAACTACTATAATACTCCTCCTATGTACAAGAATATAACTACTATAATACTACCTCCTATGTACAAGAATATAACTAATATAATACTGCTCCTATGTACAAGAATATAACTACTATAATACTGCTCCTATGTACAAGAATATAACTACTATAATACTGCCCCCCTATGTACAAGAATATAACTACTATAATACTACTCCTATGTACAAGAATATAACTACTATAATACTACCTCCTATGTACAAGAATATAACTACTATAATACTACTCCTATGTACAAGAATATAACTACTATAATACTACCTCCTATGTACAAGAATATAAGTACTATAATACTGCTCCTATGTACAAGAATATAACTACTATAATACTGCTCCTATGTACAAGACTATAACTACTATAATACTGCTCCTATGTACAAGACTATAACTACTATAATACTGCTCCTATGTACAAGAATATAACTACTATAATACTGCTCCTATGTACAAGAATATAACTACTATAATACTGCTCCTATGTACGAGAATATAACTACTATAATACTGCTCTTATGTACAAGAATATAACTACTATAATACTGCTCCTATGTACAAGAATATAACTACTATAATACTGCTCCTATGTACAAGAATATAACTACTATAATACTGCTCCTATGTACAAGACTATAACTACTATGGTATAATACTGCTCCTATGTACAAGAATATAACTACTATAATACTGCTCCTATGTACAAGAATATAACTACTATAATACTGCTCCTATGTACGAGAATATAACTACTATAATACTGCTCCTATGTACAAGAATATAACTACTATAATACTGCTCCTATGTACAAGAATATAACTACTATAATACTGCTCCTATGTACAAGAATATAACTACTATAATACTGCTCCTATGTACAAGAATATAACTACTATAATACTACCTCCTATGTACAAGAATATAACTACTATAATACTACCTCCTATGTACAAGACTATAACTACTATAATACTGCCCCTATGTACAAGAATATAACTACTATAACACTACCTCCTATGTACAAGAATATAACTACTATAATACTGCCCCTATGTACAAGAATATAACTACTATAATACTCCTCCTATGTACAAGAATATAACTACTATAATACTACTCCTATGTACAAGAATATAACTACTATAATACTACCTCCTATGTACAAGAATATAACTACTATAATACTACTCCTATGTACAAGAATATAACTACTATAATACTGCTCCTATGTACAAGAATATAACTACTATAATACTACTCCTATGTACAAGAATATAACTACTATAATACTACCTCCTATGTACAAGAATATAACTACTATAATACTACTCCTATGTACAAGAATATAACTACTATAATACTGCTCCTATGTACAAGAATATAACTACTATAATACTGCTCGTATCTAAAAGAATATAACTACTATAAAACTACTATGTACAAGAATAGAACTACTATAATACTGCCCCTATGTACAAGAATATAACTACTATAATACTGCCTCCTATGTACAAGAATATAACTACTATGGTATAATACTGCTCCTATGTACAAGAACAAGTTGCAGCTTAGTCAGTGCCTCATTGGGTGTAAGCAGTATAGCAGAGAGCTCAGCTTTTTTCTTTCACCCATCTTCTGCTCTTTTTCATTGTTTTATGAGATTTTATAGTCAGGTGATGTCCCGGATTGGGTGATTTCCATACTTTAGATCTGGGATTATCAGACTATTACGGTATATGTTTTGCTCTTCTCAGAATTTTCAATTTTTCTCCTTTCCTCGGCTTTTTCTTGATCCAGGGTCTGGCGGGATTTCGGCCACTCTCTCCACATATCAATCAAGTCTGCATAATTTAACGTAATACGGCTCGGGCTACAAGAATCTGATTGAGTCTCCAATGTGAGACTACAGCATGTCCGGACGGCTCATACATTTCATTGATGGGGTACCTGTTAGTCCATATTGGGGGGGGGTGTAATGGATTGTTGTATCGCTCCAGGCCACTATGGGATAAAACCCATTGGAATTTCATGTTCATCCTGTAAAGAAGATCTATGGAAACAAAACTCATCTTCACTGGAATCCAAGCTGAAATATGTATCTTACAAGGACCTCTGAGAAGTCTACTGGGGGCATGGAGTCTATTGAGAGACTCATGTTGGGGGCTGAATTTAATCTGGAATTTGGGTCAGGGGTCTGATATTAATTCAGGGAGTCTGGGGTCTTAATTTATTTAACATCTTCTCTGGGGTCTAGTCTAGAATATGAATTATATTGGTTGTCTGGTCTGGGGTCCCATAATAATATAGGGACTGGTGCAGATTTTGAATTAGATTAGAGGACTAGTCTGGGGTCAGATATTAATATATGGGGTCTGAATTTATTCAGGTGGTCTGCAGCCTGAAATGTATTATGGAATCTGGCCTGGAGTTGATTATTAGTATAAGGGATCTAAATATATGTATGCTCAACCCAGAACGAGTACAGAATTGTGAGTGCAGCTCTGGAGTATAATACAGGATGTAACTCAGGATGAGTACAGGATAAGTAATGTAATGTATGTACACAGTGACTGCACCAGCAGAATAGTGAGTGCAGCTCTGGAGTATAATACAGGATGTAACTCAGGATGAGTACAGGATAAGTAATGTAATGTATGTACACAGTGACTATACCAGCAGAATAGTGAGCGCAGCTCTGGAGTATAATACAGGATGTAACTCAGGATCAGTACAGGATAAGTAATGTAATGTATGTACACAGTGACTGCACCAGCAGAATAGTGAGCGCAGCTCTGGAGTATAATACAGGATGTAACTCAGGATCAGTACAGGATAAGTAATGTAATGTATGTACACAGTGACTGTACCAGCAGAATAGTGAGCGCAGCTCTGGAGTATAATACAGGATGTAACTCAGGATCAGTACAGGATAAGTAATGTAATGTATGTACACAGTGACTGCACCAGCAGAATAGTGAGCGCAGCTCTGGAGTATAATACAGGATGTAACTCAGGATCAGTACAGGATAAGTAATGTAATGTATGTACACAGTGACTGCACCAGCAGAATAGTGAGTGCAGCTCTGGAGTATAATACAGGATGTAACTCAGGATCAGTACAGGATAAGTAATGTAATGTATGTACACAGTGACTGCACCAGCAGAATAGTGAGTGCAGCTCTGGAGTATAATACAGGATGTAACTCAGGATCAGTACAGGATAAGTAATGTAATGTATGTACACAGTGACTGCACCAGCAGAATAGTGAGTGCAGCTCTGGAGTATAATACAGGATGTAACTCAGGATCAGTACAGGATAAGTAATGTAATGTATGTACACAGTGACTGTACCAGCAGAATAGTGAGCGCAGCTCTGGAGTATAATACAGTATATAACTCAGGATCAGTACAGGATAAGTAATGTAATGTGTGTATACAGTGAGTGTGTTGTTTTTCTAAGTAAATATTGAGATTTTGCATATATTTTTTGTATTTTTTAAGTTTTTAGCACATTATGAGCATAGAAGTAAAACAGTTCTCTGTAAAAAGTCAGTCCAGGGGTTGGATATAGCAGTACTCTCCTCATAAAGCTGTGGTGGATACGGGCAGCGCCAGGAATAGAGATACAGAATTGATGTTTTCAATAAATAAGCTATGTTGGAAGTCAAATGTATGGCAACAAGCGCAGAGAATCTAGCAACGTGTGCAAAATTCATAACGAAGAGGAGGGTCAGACGGAGGTCGCACTACTTATAGATTATTGGAGTGCTTATCATAATCTGGAGGATGACATAGACAACACCATGAAGATGAGAATTAACCCTTTGATATCAACTATAAAAATATAATATATTTTAGTGAACCAGAATCTCATTCTATAGTAATTTTACCTTGAAACTCTGCAGAAAGAAACTCAGGATCAGTACAGGATAAGTAATGTAATGTATGTACACAGTGACTGTACCAGCAGAATAGTGAGCGCAGCTCTGGAGTATAATACAAGATGTAACTCAGGATCAGTACAGGATAAGTAATGTAATGTATGTACACAGTGACTGTACCAGCAGAATAGTGAGCGCAGCTCTGGAGTATAATACAGGATAAGTAATGTAATGTATGTACACAGTGACTGCACCAGCAGAATAGTGAGCGCAGCTCTGGAGTATAATACAGGATGTAACTCAGGATCAGTACAGGATAAGTAATGTAATGTATGTACACAGTGACTGTACCAGCAGAATAGTGAGCGCAGCTCTGGAGTATAATACAGGATGTAACTCAGGATCAGTACAGGATAAGTAATGTAATGTATGTACACAGTGACTGTACCAGCAGAATAGTGAGCGCAGCTCTGGAGTATAATACAGGATGTAACTCAGGATCAGTACAGGATAAGTAATGTAATGTATGTACACAGTGACTGTACCAGCAGAATAGTGAGTGCAGCTCTGGAGTATAATACAGGATGTAACTCAGGATCAGTACAGGATAAGTAATGTAATGTATGTACACAGTGACTGTACCAGCAGAATAGTGAGCGCAGCTCTGGAGTATAATACAAGATGTAACTCAGGATCAGTACAGGATAAGTAATGTAATGTATGTACACAGTGACTGCACCAGCAGAATAGTGAGCGCAGCTCTGGAGTATAATACAGGATGTAACTCAGGATCAGTACAGGATAAGTAATGTAATGTATGTACACAGTGACTGCACCAGCAGAATAGTGAGCGCAGCTCTGGAGTATAATACAGGATGTAACTCAGGATCAGTACAGGATAAGTAATGTAATGTATGTACACAGTGACTGTACCAGCAGAATAGTGAGCGCAGCTCTGGAGTATAATACAAGATGTAACTCAGGATCAGTACAGGATAAGTAATGTAATGTATGTACACAGTGACTGTACCAGCAGAATAGTGAGCGCAGCTCTGGAGTATAATACAGGATGTAACTCAGGATCAGTACAGGATAAGTAATGTAATGTATGTACACAGTGACTGCACCAGCAGAATAGTGAGCGCAGCTCTGGAGTATAATACAGGATGTAACTCAGGATCAGTACAGGATAAGTAATGTAATGTATGTACATAGTAACTCAAATCTATTAGGGTACTGTAAACATGGTGTTGAGAGATGTGAACATCCCCTTTAAGTGTTGCCTGTATCAGTAGCACACATGAGTATCTTATTATCATAGATTATCTCTCGCTTCTAACCTGCCGTTACTGATATTATCTCTCATGCAGGAATTTCCCTCCTGGTAAGTCCGATCAAATAACTAAGACAGAACAATTAAGTATCTCATAGGGACGCTGCTTAATTATACGTTAAGGAAGAAACCATAGTAAGCAGGAGCCCGAAGAATGATTACCGCATATCCCCCTTCCCCCTCCCATAGATCCTGCATCCGGAGGCATAAAGATGGAGAATTAAAATGCTACAATGTACTGAATTGTATACACACAGAGCAGCACAATACGATTGTCGCCGCTGCCTGTGAGGCCGCGCTCTGATGTTACTGGACACATTATTCTTATTTTTCATTTTTTTTCCCTGATGTGTGCTCTCTTCTCTGAGAAAATCATAGCAAGGAGCCGAGGCGATCGATTCTCTTAAATATGCCTGCGGTTTGTATTTTATGTGATTCTGCTAGCAACTTGTATATTGCGCATTTAAACGACATGCGGCAGAGTGACAAGACTGTCACCAAATGACTCTCCGTACAGAAAATGCCTCAAACTGTTTACTCTTCATGATACTGACACTTTACTAGAGCTGTACCATACCAGATATATAGGAGAAAGAGAACTGATGCGTGGAGAGATAGATAGATAGATAGATAGATAGATAGATAGATAGATAGATAGATAGATATGAGATAGATACAGTACAGACCAAAAGTTTGGACACACCTTCTCATTCCAAGAGTTTTCTGTATTTTCATGACTATAAAAATTGTAGATTCACACTGAAGGCATCAAAACTATGAATTAACACATGTGGAATTATATACTTAACAAAAAAGTGTGAAACAACTGAAAATATGTCTTATATTGTAGGTTCTTCAAAGTAGCCACCTTTTGCTTTGATTATTGCTTTGCACACTCTTGGCATTCTCTTGATGAGCTTCAAGAGGTAGTCACCTGAAATGGTCTTCCAACAATCTTGAAGGAGTTCCCAGAGATGCTTAGCACTTGTTGGCCCTTTTGCCTTCACTCTGCGGTCCAGCTCACCCCAAACCATCTGGATTGGGTTCAGGTCTGGTGACTGTGGAGGCCAGGTCATCTGGCGTAGCACCCCATCACTCTCCTTCTTGGCCACATAGCCCTTACTCAGTCTGGAGGTGTGTTTGGGGTCATTGTCCTGTTGAAAAATAAATGATGGTCCAACTAAACGCAAACCGGATGGAATAGCATGCCGCTGCAAGATGCTGTGGTAACCATGCTGGTTCAGTATTCCTTCAATTTTGAATAAATCCCCAACAGTGTCACCAGCAAAGCCCCCCACACCATCACACCTCCTCCTCCATGCTTCACGGTGGGAACCAGGCATGTAGAGTCCATTCCTTCACCTTTTCTGCGTCGCACAAAGACACGGTGGTTGGAACCAAAGATCTCAAATTTGGACTCATCAGACCAAAGCACAGATTTCCACAGGTCTAATGTCCATTCCTTGTGTTCTTCTTGTGCTTGTTGCCTGTCCTTAGCAGTGGTTTCCTAGCAGCTATTTTACCATGAAGGCCTGCTGCACACAGTCTCCTCTTAACAGTTGTTGTAGAGATGTGTCTGCTGCTAGAACTCTGTGTGGCATTGACCTGGTCTCTAATCTGAGCTGCTGTTAACCTGCGATTTCTGAGGCTGGTGACTCGGATGAACTTATCCTCCGCAGCAGAGGTGACTCTTGGTCTTCCTTTCCTGGGGCGGTCCTCATGTGAGCCAGTTTCTTTGTAGCGCTTGATGGTTTTGGCCACTGCACTTGGGGACACTTTCAAAGTTTTCCCAATTTTTCAGCTTGACTGACCTTCATTTCTTAAAGTAACAATAGCCACTCGTTTTTCTTTACTTAGCTTCTTTTTTCTTGCCATAATACAAATTCTAACACTCCATTCAGTAGGACTATCAGCTGTGTATCCACCTGACTTCTGAACAACACAACTGATGGTCCCAACCCCATTTATAAGGCAAGAAATCCCACTTATTAAACCTGACAGGGCACACCTGTGAAGTGAAAACCATTTCAGGTGACTACCTCTTGAAGCTCATCAAGAGAATGCCAAGAGTGTGCAAAGCAGTAATCAAAGCAAAAGGTGGCTACTTTGAAGAACCTAGAATATAAGACATATTTTCAGTTGTTTCACACTTTTTTGTTAAGTATATAATTCCACATGTGTTAATTCATAGTTTTGATGCCTTCAGTGAGAATCTACAATTTTTATAGTCATGAAAATACAGAAAACTCTTGGAATGAGAAGGTGTGTCCAAACTTTTGGTCTGTACTAGATAGATAGATATGAGATAGATAGATAGATAGATATGAGATAGATAGATAGATAGATAGATAGGATAGATGGAGATAGATAGGAGATAGTATACAGTATACTAGCTATCTGTGCACATTGTCATGATGTAGGGTCTACTTATATACATAGGTCTGCATAGGAGCTGTATACACAAAACGGTAGGAAAGTTTTTCACCAAACCTATTTTTGTGGTTGATAATTCTTCAGTTTAGATGCACTGGAACAGCAACAAACCAGTTGCAGAAGTATACACACCCTTTATAGTTCAATAGGAATACCGTACTAGACCTGTAGTGTCAGGGGTCACGTTCCGGCACAGGTAAACCCTACTGAGATGCCGACCTGTCCTGGTCCTTGGGTATTTATTATGGATTTTGCAGCCCTGACCCCACCCCAGGAGCCAGAGAGGTTAAGAAATCATCTAGTAGAATGTTGACTCGATGCTCCGCTCTCCCGGATTTTGTGATCTTGGTCGGTTACAGAGGGTGGTAGGTAACCATGGAAACGGTGTTATAAAACAGCATGCCATCTGACGTTTAATAAACTGCTGGCGCGGAGTTACACCTGAGATGAACTCGACATCTCCAGTAATTACTCCAAGCTTGTTACAAGTTTACGCCGTATTTTGTTGCGCTCCCTTTGGGAAGAAATCAAAGCTTCTGGTAGTCATAAACATTTTAATAGCGGGCCACGCTCGCCACGGGAGAGACGCCATTTTAATTGCCAATTGCTTTGTAGCTTTTATACATTTTAATGCACTAGATCGTCACCACTTCGCCCCAGGGCCGGTTTCCAATACAGAACGCAGCATTTGCATTGACTGTAGGTAGGGGGTTCACCTCATGTTGGATTTTTTGGCAGCTGTAAACTGAGAATTTAGTTTAATTGACAGTGGGACCCCAGCAGGACAGAACCCCCCAATGATCGTCCTGTCACTCATCTCTTTTTTTTGGCATAAATAAACGAGTGTCCGTGCGTCTGATCAGTCACCGTAATGTATAAATAAAGCAAAAGTAGTAAAAATGTGGCCGACCCTTTATCTAAAGAGAATAACAGGTGTCGTGTAGAATTGTACATTTATAAAGCCTGGAGAGTGAGGAAGGTCATGAAAAGTATCTGCGTACGGAAGGAAGTGGGGGAAATGTAAGGATTCTGATCCAGGGAGTCCTGTACTGTGACATCACTTTGTGTATTTTCTTTACTGTGATATCACTATGTGTACTGTATTATCCCTGTACTGTGACATCACTGTGTGTATTATCCTGTACTGTGACATCACTGTGTGTATTATCCTGTACTGTGACATCACTGTGTGTATTATCCTGTACTGTGACATCACTGTGTGTATTATCCCTGTACTGTGACATCACTGTGTGTATTATCTTGTACTGTGACATCACTGTGTATTATCCCTGTACTGTGTCATCATTGTGTGTATTATCTCTGTACTGTGACATCACTGTGTGTATTATCGCTGTACTGTGACATCACTGTGTGTATTATCTCTGTACTGTGACCTCACTGTGTGTATTATTGCTGTACTGTGACATCACTGTGTGTATTATCCCTGTAATGTGACATCACTGTGTGTGTTATCCTGTACTGTGACATCACTGTGTGTATTATCCCTGTACTGTGACATCACTGTGTGTATTATCCCTGTACTGTGACATCACTGTGTGTATTATCTCTGTACTGTGACATCACTGTGTGTATTATCGCTGTACTGTGACATCACTGTGTGTATTATCTCTGTACTGTGACATCACTGTGTGTATTATTGCTGTACTGTGACATCACTGTGTGTATTATCCCTGTAATGTGACATCACTGTGTGTGTTATCCTGTTATCCTGTACTGTGACATCACTGTGTGTATTATCCCTGTACTGTGACATCACTGTGTGTATTATCTCTGTACTGTGACATCACTGTGTGTATTATCTTTGTATTGTGACATCACCGTGTGTATTATCCGATCCTATGACACCACTATGTGCATTATCCCTGTACTGTGACACCACTGTGTGCATTATCCCTGTACTGTGACATCATTGAGGGAGTTTCCTATTACATTATGGATAATTGCTACCCAGTCAATCACAGGATCAGGAGGACTAGTTCAGCACTGGGATGGATTCTCCAGATAATGAAGCTGGAAAAGCTATGAATAAAATTAGATTAAGATTCTCTGTGCCGACCCTGTAATCTGAATCACAAGTTCACCTGAAATGATTACAAATGGCTCTTGTGTCAACCGCGAGGATTTAATGCGCATTGTGCGTCTCGCAGGACAATAAATGAGTAACTATTCTTACAATTTATATGCTAGATTTAGGATGATGCGCCCTCCGCCCAGCGCACCCTCTCGCACAGATATCCTTGAGACTGGCACTTATAGCTCATATCTGATCGCGCTCCGACTGCTTCTCTATATAATGACTTTTAGCTGGAATCAAACTCATCCAACAGGAGGAAAATATATCATTCCTGCCAATGTTGATTTTTTTTGTGGACCCAGTAAGCAGCAGTGAAGGAACAGGATTTGCAATTCCCAATGGGACCCTGAGGGCCCGCCACCCATGTCCTATCGTATGATGACATAATAATATATTATTACATGTCACCATTAAAAAAATTACATTTTGACCTGGACCAGAAATGCTCATAATCATAGTAGACTCATCACAGAGGATCCTGGTGTTGAGGCCCCCAGCATCTATGTGTAATCTGAGAAAGTAATCAAATTCTCTGCAGCACCTCCACAGGTGAAATAAGGTATTACACCATGTTCATTGCGATAAATGGGCATTTCCTGTCATGCATGGATATACTCGGTCCTCCAGAACAAAATACAATCTCAGTGGGCATGCCTTGCTCTGGCTTGAAATGAGGGTGAGACCACCCCATAATCTTACACTTTACTATGTGTTAATAGGATTTCTATGCTTGGTATCCATTTTAACACTGTGAACCTGTACGGAGCAGGTGTTTGTGGGAGGGAAAGGGTTAATTTCCCTCTGCAATTTCATTAATATATATTTTTTTCGCAGTGAAAACCGTCTCCTAAATTAAATTGAACTGAGCTCAGAAAAGAACATTCATCCTTTTTATAAACTCCCGATTCAGATGGGTTTCGCGCTTCGGGGGAACGTGCTTAATTTGTTTCTTTACATACCCTTCAAGACGTTCCTTAATGGAAGTAAAACTTCTGCAAGCAGCTGCTGCCGGAGCCTTTTCTACGAGGATTTCCCCTGTGAGTGTTGCATTCTCTCTTCTAAATGCCTCCCTCTTAAATTAGCATCTTTAATAAACTTCATGAATTCTGATTTTTTTTTTCCTCCTTCTGAATTTCTTTCCTTGATGTTATTGCAAGTCCTTATATTTCCAGCTCTAAACTGAACACATGGCAATAGTTAACCTCATGTATGCCAGTGCTAGGGTCTTAAAACCCCAACCACATTTACCCCCTTCTTCTGCTGTGCAAAAGGCAACAAATCCTTATATTCTCCGTTCTGCCCAGACCACCATGACTGCTTCTTCAAGCCCCAACTCTTCTCTTCAGAATTTGCAACGCAAATGTCCCCTAACAATGTCCCCTCTATCCTTGTCCCCTAACACTGCCGCTACTCTTATTACTACTTACTTGAGATGGCCAACCCTTATGAGATTTTTGTGAATATTTGCAAGATTTGTCAGGTTCTTATCTAACTAGAAGTACTATTATTTTTCATTGGGTTCTCTCCAGACCTCAAGCTATAATAATTGTAGGCCCAGGGGAGGTGTGGAAACGTAATACCCTCACTTCCATTCGGCGTCCATTGTTTTTTCTCAACTTCTGGCCTCCTGGGTGACATCAGCAGCCCCAGGGGATCACTGAGGCCTGTTACTGGGCCTTGGCAGTTTCCTGGGGCACGATGACGTCATGACACTTTGGCATAAGCATTGTGACATCGGCACGCCCCATGTGACTGCCAGAGCCCAATCACAGGCCTCGGTGGTCCTCTGGGGATGCTGATGTTACCCAGGAGGCAAGAATGGTTTGTGAGTGACAAAGTCCAAAAATCTCAGGCTCAGCGGAACCTGAAATTTTTATAAAGTTTGTTACAAACCGTCTTACCAGATCACTCATCTCTATTGCTGACCAGTCCCTCCTAATAATAGCGACAGAAATATTTTCTGGGGGGGCTATCTGTATGGAGTCAATATTTGAAGGGGTCACTATCTGTATGGTTCCATTATTTTCATGGGGGACTCTATGTATGAGACTGATATTTTCAGGGGGGACTAACAGTACCATACACAGAGTTTCCCCTGAAAATATTGGTACCATACGAATAGTGCTGACAAATACGCCACACTTACCCAATACCAAATACAACATTGCTCTATCTAGGATGCAAACAGACCCTCCCAATATATGATAGAAACAGCTCAGGTGCACAATGCTGATATAGCAGCACCTTGTATAAGTCTTATCTGTGTGCACCTGAAATGCAGGCATGTGATGTTTTTGCATATTATCTCCTTTTTTAGTAATGCATACAGGTAGCTCCCCCCAAAATTTTAGCACCATACAGATAGTTCCCCTAAAAGTAATGGTATCATACATAGTCCTCCCTGAAAATAATGGCATCATACAGATAGTGCCCCCTACAGTAATTAGTGTTCCACATAGTGCCTGTAGAAATAATTCTGTCCTGCAAATGGTGTCCCCCATAGTAATAATGTGGCCCATTAGTAACTGTGCCCCAAAAGTAATAATGACTAACTAGTGTGTCTTATTAGTTATAGTACCCCTATAGTTCCCCTAATATTAATAATGCTGTCCCAGTGTCCTGTTAGTAATAGTGCCCTCCATTATACAATAGTGCTCAATAGTGCAAATTTGTAATAATGTCACCACAGTGACCTCAAAAGTAATAATACCCGATGATAATAATGCTACATCAGTGTGTGCCCCATTATTAACAGTGTCCCCCATAGTGGTCCAATAGTAATATTGTGCCCCATTAGTAACAGTGCCCCATAGTACTCCCGATATTAATAATGCTCTTACAGAGTGCCCTGTTAATAATAATGCCCTTCATTGTACCCCCAATATCAGTAGTGTCCCCCATTAGTAATAATGCCCCCATAATAATAACACTGCATCAATGTGCCCCCATTAGTAAGTGCCCCATAGTACTCCCGATATTGATAATACCCTTACAGAGTGCCCTGTTAATAATAATGTCCTTCATTGTACCCCCAATATCAGTAGTGTCCCCCATTAGTAATAATGCCCCCACAGTGCCCCCCACTAGTAATTATATCCTCCCAGACTGCCCTGTTAGTGATAGTGCCCTCCATTGTGCCTCCATTAACAAACGCGTGCTCCATAATGCCTCATTAGTAATAATGTCTCCATAGTGCCACCACTAGTAATAACACCCTCCCAAGGTATCCTATTAGCAACAATGCCCTCCATTTTGCCCCATTAGCAATAGTGCTCAATAGCGCCCCAATATTAACACTGCTCCCTTAGTGTGCCCCATTAGTAATAATGTCCACAATAATAATAATAATATTACCCCATATCAGTAAATCAGCCCTTCTCATGTGCCTCTATGAGTGCACCTTATTGTAATAATATTTGGTTCAAAAAGTCCAAAAAGAAAACACAAGATAAAAAATGGATTTAATGAATTGTTTATATTTTTCCTTCTTTTCCTCTACTTGACTTGCATTTATCTGAGACTGAGGGTCTCGTTCGGCGTACACAGCCCTTTCTCGGATCTCCCGTTTCCCAACCACCTGGAGTCTATTAATCAGCCGTCTGTGTGATTATGGATTCACTCCGGGGGTCGGGGATTTGTTTGCGTGGACAGAACAGTTCTCAAATTAAAACAATTTTCAGCTTAATATCCCCAGGAAATTTAGCGAAGTAAATAAAATTGTCTGCTCTTCTAGAGGAGGGCAGCCCCATCAGCAGCGGCTGAACCTGCTCAGGCTGTCGTAGTCCTTTTTGGCCATGGTGCGCCATATTGTCAACTTTAACAGTAAAACCTAATAACTTGGATAACAGATTATTTTACTTATCTACAAGTATCATTTATATCTCACAGCTGACTCTGAATACTCCGCTCACTTTATAGGCAGTAACGGGCACACATAGCTCCAAACTTTACCAGTTCCTACAGTTAGAGGCAGGAGAACCTTTCGAGATTTGTTTCGGAAATATTCAAGAGGTTTCAATTCGGCCGAAATTTGTTCAGTCCAAACTGTAAGCGCCAACACAAGCGTCATGATGTCAATACGCCCCATGTGACTGGGGTAATGCAATTGGTGTTACCAAGAAGGCCAGAAGATGAATGCCATATGCTGTGAGGTAGTCCTTGAGAGGCAAGGGAAGGTGTGTATGAGTGTTTATTATTTCCCCCCTTCCCCTGTCCAATTATTATATTCTGGGATCTAAAGAAACCCCAGAATATTGTAATGATTCACGAGTGGTGAACCACAAAAATTGTAGCTTCGTCCAAGTCCAAGCCCCATATTTTTGGAAAATGAATCATTAAGAATCAGTTCACTCACCTCTACCTAAAATTATGGTTGTTCTGGAATCCTTGACGGGATCATTGCATCCAGTGATATGGGGGCAAGATAATAATCTTACTAAAGGATCAGAAAAAGGTATAAAGGAGTAACAGGGACTATGGGCTCAGGTAGGGTTCTGGAGACAGGAGGCACAAAGATTGGCCCCTATTTTACCCCAAAAATTGCAGAATATAGGTTCAATTCCTGCAGTATGTAAATGGATGAAGAGGAATGCAAGCTAACGGGGTTTTCTGGCCCCAAATAGATTTTTCATAACAATGACCTATCCAAGATAGGTCATCAGTTTGTGATCCATGAGGGTCCAACACCTGGACCCCGCACAAGCTTCAGGTACTGGAAGGTGCTGTAGTGTTTAGGGAGTACATACAGGCTGCTCCTATTCAAGTAATAGAAATAGCACTGCAGCCCCATCCACTGTGGTTCCAGGGAATTGCAGCTCCTTGAACAGTTGATCTATGGGGGTGTGCGGGTGTCAGACCCCACAGATCACATACTGATGACCCATTCTGTGGATAGATCATCAGTATCCAACACCCTTGGTTCTTGGAAAACCAATGTAAAAAGATAAAGTTAAAATAGTTTACTTGGATGGGCTCCAATCTGGGAGGCAGCTTGCTATAAAAGAAACCTTCTTCCTTTGCTATGCCACACCTTCTTAGCTAAACTCCACCCTTTCTGCCAGTCTATGAAAAGATGGAGAGAATGACAAAATGACTAATCACTTCTTTTTTCTGCAAGTTTATTACAAGAGCTTATAGAAAGTCTAGTAGGGTATCCAGTAGGTAAATGGTTTTTGAGCTTGGGTTTTTTGTCTTGCATTCGTTTCTAGGTTTCGTGTCCCTTTAACAGGTGTGTCCCACTGCGCCCCAGAGCCTGCGACTCGGCTCTACACGGAAATCCAGCTTGAGGATTCAGAAGACAAGATAAAAGCGATCTTAGGCAAAGCTTGATTGATCTTCCCCACTGCACAAACATACTGGATTTACACATGTAAGGGATTAGCAGTTTGTGCAGGCTGAGGATTAGCCGTGCCACAGTCAATGCCGTAATTCTCTCACCAACACAACTCAGAAGTCAGAATCAGTCTGAGGAGCCGAGATATGAGATTCCGTCCCAGGTCAATCCTCGGCTTTCAGCTTGGATTTCATTTATTCCTCTCCCCTCATTGGAAGAAAGCTTAATTGAATCGCTCTTACGAGTCCAGGAGGTATCGGCAGCCCGGGACTTGACTACCAGCGATAGCGAAGCCGCGGCGTATTCCAGTCCATAGACCGAACCACAGATCCGTGATACTCTGAATAATTAGCCAAGTGTAATGTGGAAACCGCAGGACGTGTAGAATCCAGTATCATCTACACATTAGACCTCAGAAGGTTTACCGGTAACGTAAGCGGCGGTGTATCTCGTTCACTCATAGCCTAAGGAGGCTTTCCTATCCTAGTGTAAACTTATACAACTTTCCAGTATACATTGGGGCGCACTAAACATTACAGTTATGACACTTTTGATTCGTAAAATGCACCAAAAATTTGGTGCGTTAATACATGCGCCATATTTAATTAAATATGTGGCAAAAAGCTACAGGAAGTGCGATTTGTGCAACTTCTTCCATGTAAAACTTGAAAAATGGGCAACGTAGAATTACACAGCTTTCTAATTACGGATCTAGTGTATTTTCCTGCCACAATATTGCCTACATTCACACGACTATTGTGGAAAGCCTCCATTTTTCACAGCAGCCTTGCACCCGAGGGGCGGACGTTTTCACACATCCCCCATACGTTACAGCGTATGAAGACAACAGAACATGACCTATATTTTGGTGGGTCATTACAACGGACTGTCAAAATAACAGTCATGTGAATAGCCCCCATTCACAGACACTGAACTTAATGCTGCTGTGTGATGTCTGTTAAAAAAAACGGATGTCGCACGCCCGTCACTCTCTGTTGTGTGAATATAGCTTTAGATCAATATGAATCGACTGAACCTGAGATTTTTGAAAAATTCATAACAATCCCAGTTTGTTACGAGTATAGTAGTGATTTGTAGGTGGAAAATCCCAAAAATGCCAGGTTAAGCTGAACGAGAGCTATTTGAAGAATTTGTAAAAACCCAGATTGTTACAAACCTGGTGGAGAATAGTGATTTTTAGGTGGTGAACCTCAAAATATAGCTTTTTGGAAAATTTGTTACAAAACAGATGTCTCATCTCTATCTCAAACCCTTATAGAAACATTTACTATGTCAAAACATTGCACAATTCACCCATTTGTTTCTCTATAAGATTGCCATGCAAAAATCCATGACATTTTCACACGCTGGTCTCCACCTCATTGTGCCAAATTCTTCTCATACACTGTTGCATAATTCTGTCGCTGTTCATAATTCACTTGGCTAAAACAAAATTTATTGGTCATAAAGCAAAAAAATTCTGTTGCCAAATCATATTCTACGACTTACAGTAATATCAGATGACATTTTGTTGCTTTACTGAAAAGTGTAGAGAGAAAAAAACTCTACATTGTATCTCTGTGACAAATCAGTTTACCAGCTGTGATCTACAATAAAATTAACTAATAATAGAGCTAAGAGGGTTCTGGCAGGAATCGCCAGTCTACAAAGAATCAGCTCTCTGGGACGACTACAGAATCCTCATCTGACTAAATAGAGGCTTGTCATGATGATAGGAAGTTTTCTTTCCTTGCATCTTATTCAGCAATGACCACAACAATACAGGGCATAAAAACTAATAGAAAATGCACAATAAATATAATAAAGAAACATGACAAATAACATAAACAATAATACTTCCCCTATGTCCAGGAATATAACTAATGCAATACTACCCATTATGTGCAAGAATATAACTACTATAATACTGATCCTATGTACAAGAATATAACTACTATAATACTGCTCCTATGTACAAGAATATAACTACTATAATACTACCCATTATGTGCAAGAATATAACTACTATAATACTGATCCTATGTACAAGAATATAACTACTATAATACTGCTCCTATGTACAAGAATATAACTACTATAATAGGACTGCTACCCCTATGTACAAGAATATAACTACTATAATACTGCTCCTATGTACAAGAATATAACTACTATAATACTGCCCCTATGTACAAGAATATAACTACTATAATACTGCTCCTATGTACAAGAATATAACTACTTAATACTCCTTTTGTTGAGAATATAACTACTATAATACTGCTCCTATGTACAAGAATATAACTACTATAATACTGCTCCTATGTACAAGAATATAACTACTATAATACTGCTCCTATGTACAAGAATATAACTACTATAATACTGCTCCTATGTACAAGAATATAACTACTATAATACTGTTGTACTCTTGTCAAGAATATAACTACTATAATACTGCTCCTATGTACAAGAATATAACTACTATAATACTGCCCTACTTGTACAAGAATATAACTACTATAATACTGCCCCTATGTACAGATTAACTCCTATGTACTGCCTGGTTCTCTTTCTCTCCTTGTACAAGAATATAACTACTATAATACTGCCCCCTATGTACAAGAATATAACTACTATAATACTGCCCCCTATGTACAAGAATATAACTACTATAATATCTACAACAATTTCCCTTTGTGATGTCATATTTTTGGTTTAAGGTTTCTAGGGTTTATTTTCTTTAATATTTTTAAGATCACATTTATTAGAATTGAATGAACACATTGACTGTTCTCTATAGAAAAAATAAAATCGGTCGTGGTCCGGAAATGATCTGTGCTTTACTATAACTCATAAATAGTTCAAACAAATTGGAATGCTTGAGAATCATGTTTTTATTAGATGGATGAGGAAATGATAACCTAGAAGAGGCTGTTATATGCAGTTAGGGATAATGGGCAGGAAATAGAAGCTTCTAGAATGTCACCTGTTCATTGTTCTACAAGGATTCTACCTATTCAAACTTATATTTCATTTTGTTTTAATTTAGTTTTGATTGGAGTTCACTGAGATAAAATATGAAGCCTTCAGTGATACATTACTGCACCCCTCCACACTGTCACCTGCAAGATGTATGGCTGTTCAAGTGAAAAAGCAATTTCAGTCAGATATGTTTTTTTTTTTTTTTTTTCACCTTTTTTTTTTTTTTTTTTTTCTACACCCAGTTCTTTTTTTTTTTTTTTTTTTCTTTTACCACCCGGCATTTTTTTAGTTGTTTTTTCTTTCATAGGAGCAGTATTATAGTGTTTATTCTTGTACATAGAGCAGTATTATAGTAGTTATATTCTTGTACATAGGAGGTAGTATTATAGTAGTTATATTCTTGTACATAGGGGGCAGTATTATAGTAGTTATATTCTTGTACATAGGAGGCAGTATTATAGTAGTTATATTCTTGTACATAGGAGTAGTATTATAGTAGTTATATTCTTGTACATAGGGGCAGTATTATAGTAGTTATATTCTTGTACATAGAGCAGTATTATAGTAGTTATATTCTTGTACATAGGAGCAGTATTATAGTAGTTATATTCTTGTACATAGGAGGCAGTATTATAGTAGTTATATTCTTGTACATAGGAGCAGTATTATAGTAGTTATATTCTTGTACATAGGAGCAGTATTATAGTAGTTATATTCTTGTACATAGGGGGCAGTATTATAGTAGTTATATTCTTGTACATAGGAGCAGTATTATAGTAGTTATATTCTTTGTACATAGGGGGCAGTATTATAGTAGTTATATTCTTGTACATAGGGGCAGTATTATAGTAGTTATATTCTTGTACATAGGAGCAGTATTATAGTAGTTATATTCTTGTACATAGGGGAGTAAGTAGTATTATAGTAGTTATATTCTTGTACATAGGGGCAGTATTATAGTAGTTATATTCTTGTACATAGGAGCAGTATTATAGTAGTTATATTCTTGTACATAGGAGCAGTATTATAGTAGTTATATTCTTGTACATAGGGAGCAGTATTATAGTAGTTATATTCTTGTACATAGCAGTATTATAGTAGTTATATTCTTGTACATAGGAGCAGTATTATAGTAGTTATATTCTTGTACATAGGAGGTAGTATTATAATAGTTATATTCTTGTACATAGGAGCAGTATTATAGTAGTTAAATTCTTGTACATAGGGGGCAGTATTATAGTAGTTATATTCTTGTACATAGGGGGCAGTATTATAGTAGTTATATTCTTGTACATAGGGGGCAGTATTATAGTAGTTATATTCTTGTACATAGGAGCAGTATTATAGTAGTTATATTCTTGTACATACTGGGCAGTATTATAATTATATTCCTGTACATTGGTTCAGAATGATAGTAGTTTGTGTGTCCAGTAGTTTAACTTTCCTGAATAGTGAGATCCTTTTCTCCTGTAATATAAAACTTTGTTAAATCCAGTATTTCCACTCCTTCCCCCATCCTTCAGACAGTTCATACATGTTGCTATTGTCAGTCAGGGTGGGTTCACACCTGCGCTTGAGTCCGTCCGCTGCCAATCCAAGTGAAAATCTTGGGAAACAGGATAGGCATCAGATACCGACAGGTTAGCGATGCATTGGATAAAAATCCATTCATTTGAATGGGTTTTTAAAGCAATGCGTGGGTGTGCACTTACACCCTTTGCGTTGCGAAGCCGTTTTTTTTCATCAGACACAAAGTCCTGCATGTCCGACTTTGTTTCCGACGAAAGAAAAGGATTTGCGGCGCAGACGGTGGAATCGGACACCCGCGCATTGCTTTAAAAACCCATTCAAATGAATGGATTTTTATCCAATGCGTCGCTAACCTGTCGGTATCCGATGCCTTTCCTGTTTCCCGAGATTTTCACTCGTATTGGCAGCGGATGGACTCAAGCGCAGGTGTGAACCCACCCTAAGTTTGTTCAATTTAAAAGCAATTGTAGTCATATAACAGATTTGATAATCTCATAAAACATTGTAACAATTTCTTATATCTAATATAAAGATTTATCCTGTAACACTGAGGTTAATACAAGCTATAACTACTACAGTTGTGGATGGAGCTCCCCTTTAAGTACATTCAACTGATTAAGTTTATGTAATGTCCACATTGACGCTTTCCAATAGTGCGTGCACCCCCTGACTTTAGCTCCCCTTTGTATAATTGCAGAAGCTATTAAACCCCGGCGTCACTCGGCATCTTTGCCAATAACTAGGGATGCTGCTTGGTTAATTTAAGCAAGTCAAGTCTGATGAAGTAATTTTACTGGCCCCAGGGATCTGACAGCTTATGGCGAGCTTTGCTATTTCACATGAAATTGAGTTAATTTTCACTGAAATTGCTTCTTAACAGACAAACACGTTCCCCATCATCGCAGGCTTATGCCTCGGCAGCACTATTATTCTTTAATTTAAACACCCTGGCAGCTCAGGATAAATGCCAGGAAGATCCATGGACTGTGGCATGGACTGACACACCGAGTAAAATGTCTGGTGAGAGCTGTGAGGTTTATTGCTACAACATCCGGGTGACCTGGCTCTAATCTCAGAGACACGTCAATACGGGAGATACCGAAATTGTCAATGAAATCCGAGGAGCGTAGTTATATCAACGGATCCTGAGCCATCCACCCAGTCTCTAAACCTACAGCTGGAACATGTACCCTGCAAAACTGAACAGCACTTAAAGAACAGAAGAACAGATTACTTATTCTTATTTTATATACTCAATATCGACCCCTGCTGAGAAATTCACTTTATATGTGATACCACTAAAAGCCGGGAACTCAAAAGAGAGGCCATTTGTTCCCTCAACTGAAGGACTAAGATACAAGTATTTGGTAAAAGATTATAATACTGCCTCATATATACAAGAAAAATAAACTATTATAATAGTGGCCCTATGTAGAAGAATATAACTACTATAATACTGCTCCTATGTAGAAGAATATAACTACTATAATACTGCCCCTATGTACAAGAATATAACTACTATAATACTACTCCTATGTACAAGAATATAACTACTATAATACTGCTCCTATGTACAAGAATATAACTACTATAATACTTCCCCCTATGTACAAGAATATAACTACTATAATACTACTCCTATGTACAAGAATATAACTACTATAATACTGCTCCTATGTACAAGAATATAACTACTATAATACTACCTCCTATGTACAAGAATATAACTACTATAATACTGCTCCTATGTACAAGAACCCCCCCCACAGATCTCTTCTCCTCCTATGTACAAGAATATAACTACTATAATACTAACTCCTATGTACAAGAATATAACTACTATACTACTGCTCCTATGTACAAGAATATAACTACTATAATACTGCTCCTATGTACAAGAATATAACTACTATAATACTGCCCCTATGTACAAGAATATAACTACTATAATACTACCTCCTATGTACAAGAATATAACTACTATAATACTGCTCCTATGTACAAGAATATAACTACTATAATACTACCTCCTATGTACAAGAATATAACTACTATAATACTACCTCCTATATACAAGAATATAACTACTATAATACTAACTCCTATGTACAAGAATATAACTACAATAATACTGCTCCTATGTACAATAATATAACTACTATAATACTGCTCCTATGTACAAGAATATAACTACTATAATACTGCCCCTATGTACAAGAATATAACTACTATAATACTACTCCTATGTACAAGAATATAACTACTATAATACTACCTCCTATGTACAAGAATATAACTACTATAATACTGCTCCTATGTACAAGAATATAACTACTATAATACTACTCCTATGTACAAGAATATAACTAGTATAATACTACCCCCTATGTACAAGAATATAACTACTATAATACTACTCCTATGTACAAGAATATAACTACTATAATACTGCCCCCTATGTACAAGAATATAACTACTATAATACCGCTCCTATGTACAAGAATATAACTACTATAATACTGCTCCTATGTACAAGACTATAACTACTATAATACTGCTCCCTATGTACAAGAATATAACTACTATAATACTGCCCCCTATGTACAAGAATATAACTACTATAATACCGCTCCTATGTACAAGAATATAACTACTATAATACTGCTCCTATGTACAAGAATATAACTACTATACTGCTCCTATGTGCAAGAATATAACTACTATAATACTGCTCCTATGTACAAGAATATAACTACTATACTGCTCCTATGTGCAAGAATATAACTACTATAATACTGCTCCTATGTACAAGAATATAACTACTATAATACTGCCCCTATGTACAAGAATATAACTACTATAATACTACTCCTATGTACAAGAATATAACTACTATAATACTACCTCCTATGTACAAGAATATAACTACTATAATACTGCTCCTATGTACAAGAATATAACTACTATAATACTACTCCTATGTACAAGAATATAACTACTATAATACTACCTCCTATGTACAAGAATATAACTACTATAATACTACTCCTATGTACAAGAATATAACTAGTATAATACTACCCCCTATGTACAAGAATATAACTACTATAATACTACTCCTATGTACAAGAATATAACTACTATAATACTGCCCCCTATGTACAAGAATATAACTACTATAATACCGCTCCTATGTACAAGAATATAACTACTATAATACTGCTCCTATGTACAAGACTATAACTACTATAATACTGCTCCCTATGTACAAGAATATAACTACTATAATACTGCCCCCTATGTACAAGAATATAACTACTATAATACCGCTCCTATGTACAAGAATATAACTACTATAATACTGCTCCTATGTACAAGAATATAACTACTATACTGCTCCTATGTGCAAGAATATAACTACTATAATACTGCTCCTATGTACAAGAATATAACTACTATACTGCTCCTATGTGCAAGAATATAACTACTATAATACTGCTCCTATGTACAAGAATATAACTACTATAATACTGCTCCTATGTGCAAGAATATAACTACTATAATACTACCTCCTATGTACAAGAATATAACTACTACAATACTTCTCCTATGTACAAGTATATTACTCTATAATACTGCCCCCTATGTACAAGAATATAACTACTATAATACTGCTCCTATGTACAAGAATATAACTACTATAATACTACCTCCTATGTACAAGAATATAACTACTATACTACTGCTCCTATGTACAAGAATATAACTACTATAATACTGCTCCTATGTACAAGAATATAACTACTATAATACTGCTCCTATGTACAAGAATATAACTACTATATACTGCTCCTATGTGCAAGAATATAACTACTATAATACTGCCTCCTATGTACAAGAATATAACTACTATATCTGCTCCTATGTACAAGAATATAACTACTATAATACTGCCTCCTATGTACAAGAATATAACTACTATAATACTGCTCCTATGTACAAGAATATAACTACTATAATACTACCTCCTATGTACAAGAATATAACTACTATAATACTGCTCCTATGTACAAGAATATAACTACTATAATACTGCTCCTATGTACAAGAATATAACTA